>KN509498.1:1340-12613 GCA_000787155.1 Scartelaos histophorus
ACACACACACACACACACACACACACACACACACACACATACACATACACATATACATATACATATATACATATATATATATTCAACAGAAGTTCAACAGAAGTAGTAGAATATTATGTGATCTCTCCAGGGCCCAGAGTACTATGAGGGGAAACTTGAAGCCAAACCTGACCTCCAGGATCTGGATGAAGAGTTTAGAGAAAATAACATTGAAATTTTGTCGAGATTTTACCTGGCATTTGAGAGTGTACATAAATACATAGTAGACTTGAACAGGTAAACTCCCTTTTGGTATCTCTGCTCCATTTCTTATGTCTGCAAAATCATTAACATTAGCAAAGTATGTGTTATTATAGGCATTGTGCAGATTTCAGACAGTTTATATCAATACAACATCAACACATGCCTTATTTTGTGCTCTCTGCAGATATTTGGACGACCTACATGAGGGTGTTTATATTCAGCAGACGCTTGAGACTGTACTACTCAATGAGGATGGAAAACAACTCTTAGTAAGAGGCTTTATGCTGAAATTAGTTTTTATTACTCAAGCACAAAACATTTTGATGTGAACTTATAACACTGACATTTTTAAGCCTATTTGCATTTTTAAGTATATTTTTTCTCATTTTAGTGTGAAGCACTTTACCTTTATGGAGTCATGTTGCTTGTTATTGACCAGAAGATTGAAGGAGAAGTTCGAGAGAGGATGCTTGTTTCTTACTATAGATACAGGTGCTTTATGTTACACTTCATAACCAATTATTTCCTTGATTGTGCTTTATGAAACTCTTCATAACCAATTATTTTCTTGTTTCCGTTAGCATAATCTTACATGATTAACATGCAGTTTTTGGACAAAAACTATAAAAATTAACTGAATTACCTGAATAACATCTTAGTGACACATATTTCATTAACAAGGAAAAATATATTTGTACAATACAGTCACCTCAACATAAACTTCATGTGTTGTTAGTGCTGCCCGTTCATCTGCTGACTCCAACCTTGATGACATTTGTAAACTGCTGCGTAGCACTGGCTACGCTAGTCAAACAGGAGCTAAGAGACCCACAAACTACCCAGAGAGCTACTTTCAGAGGGTACCCATCAGTGCCACGTTTATAAGCATGGTGATAGGAAGACTGCGCTCTGATGACATCTATAATCAGGTCAGTAATCAATATATAAAACCCCATGTTTTTCCAAAATACCTAAGTTGTATGCTATTTTTAATATGTTGTATGTTATTTTTAATAATGCTTTGTTTCATCAGGTTTCTGCCTATCCTCTCCCAGAGCATCGAAGTACAGCTCTGGCTAACCAGGCAGCTATGCTGTATGTCTGCCTTTACTTCAGCCCCTCTATACTCCACACTCAACAGGCCAAGATGAGAGAAATAGTCGACAAATATTTTCCTGACAATTGGGTAAGTATACTGTTTATGGCTTTGTCTGTAAATACAATATACATAAAATACATATAACATGATTGTTTTTAGGTTTGCTTTTTGATGTCAGTTATGATATTCTCCCTCTGCAGGTGATCAGTATTTACATGGGAATCACAGTCAATCTGGTGGAGGCCTGGGAACCTTACAAAGCCGCCAAAACAGCCTTAAATTACACTCTGGACTCAGCCAACATTAAAGAGCAGGTATAAATTGAAAGTTTTAATCAGTGTTTAATTAGTAGTCCAAATGTGTAGACCTTAATTGTTTTGAAGGGCTGATAAAGGTATGGAAGCTGTTATCTGTGTGTGCAGAATCCATAATGAGAACATGAGGGGTTATATTAAAATGTGCAAATATAAACTACAACTTTAGAAAGAAAAGTTTCAAGAAAAAGTTTAGAAACTTGCAATAGCCAAAACCTGGGGAGCTATAAAAATGCAATGCTCATTCTAACAGCATAACAGGGACTAAATGCCTTGTTTAGTCTGTTGTACAGATGGTGCCTGATGCTTGTTTTTGCCAGCTGGGAGGAATACATTACTTTAACAATATCACCATG
Source organism: Scartelaos histophorus (assembly GCA_000787155.1). Lineage (NCBI taxonomy): Eukaryota > Metazoa > Chordata > Actinopteri > Gobiiformes > Gobiidae > Scartelaos > Scartelaos histophorus. Next base: position 3,353 of record KN509498.1, read on the forward strand.
GTTTTGATGTAGGCCACTCGCTATGCAGCCAGCATCGAGAGCCTGAGGCCTCAAGTGCAACAGCTGCTGAAGGAAGGCTTCTTGCGGGAGGAGATCATTCTGGACAACATCCCCAAACTGCTCAACTGTCTGAGAGACTGTAATGTGGCCATCCGCTGGCTCATGCTGCACTCTGCTGAGTCAGGTAAGGAATCCAACAATATTTATTTGTTTAAGTCATGTTTTATTTTTTACTTTTGTAAATATAATTTTAAATTTCAGCCTATGACCCAAATAACAAGCGACTTCGTCAGATAAAAGACCAAGTACTGAATGACTCCAAGTATAATCCAAAGATCCTTTTCCAATTGCTCCTAGACACAGCACAGTTTGAGTTTACACTTAAAGAGGTGAGTGTTATATGTGGATTTTTCATTTTTCATGTCCCATGTTAATTAAAAAAAAAGTATTTATCAAAATCAGATATGAATTTTTAATATTGTGACACACTAGGATACACCTCCAGAGCTCTTCTACACCATATATACATGGTCAAACAACAGAGGATTATTATTATTATGTATTGCATATTAGTGTGCCGATGTAGCATATGGCTAGCCAATTTATCATTATGTGTGGACACCAAATTAAAGTTCTCATTAGCCATCCATACGCCTAACCCTTCCTCATTGACTCAGCAGCTGTGTGGTTCCTCTTCCAGATGTTCAAACAGATGCTCTCAGAGAAACAGCTCAAATGGGAGAGTTACAAGAAAGAAGGATCTGAACGAATGACGGAGCTGGCCGAAGTTTTCTCCGGAGTCAAACCTCTGACACGGGTGGAGAAAAATGGTCAGTCAACCACAACAGCAAAAAAGCAGAATAAAATCTAAATGTATTTGTTCTTCCCTTTTAAAATATAAATCCATTTAAATGACCTGTTTTGGCCATGTCCTTCTTTTCACAGAGAACTTGCAAGCTTGGTTTAGAGAAATCTCCAAGCAAATTGAATCTTTAAACTATGAAGACTCCACAGCAGCTGGGAGGAAAACCGTTCAGCTCATACAGGCTCTTGTTGAGGTAATAATTATTACAAACCTGTCTTCTCATTTTGAAAATTATTAAATATATGCTTATGTTTTCAAGTCAATGTGTATCTACTGCATCATTAGTTCTGATTGAATGGCTTTATTTTCATACAAACTACATTAAGTGAAACGTACTATACCCGGGGGAAGAAACACACTATAAAATGCAAATGGTTAGACGAGCAGATGAGATGATTGGTGATAAAATAAGGGAACCGTGATGTCACAGCTTATAAAATTGGAAATAAAAGAGAATCCAGGAACATTGAATTTGAGTAGATTGATATATATTACCCTAGAGTGCTTTGCATAATTGTCTTGTGATCTTGCACATGCTAAAACACAAGTGGGAATTGAATTAGGGCCAATGATAAGGAAGCTTCAAGTGTGCGGTTTGGTTTATTTCAATAACATTGCTTTCCTGTTGTTTAGGTCCAAGAGTTTCATCAGCTGGAGTCAAACCTGCAGGTGTGTCAGTTTTTAGCCGACACCAGAAAATTCCTGCATCAAATGATCCGCACCATCAACATCAAGGAGGAGGTCCTCATCACAATGCAGATTGTTGGGGATCTGTCTTATGCATGGCAGATAATTGACAGGTTGGTACCACTTCATATTCACATATTCATAAGTATTTTGTAAATATTTAGAGATTATTAGATTTGCAATTACATGTGTTTTAATACATTATTTGGAATTGTAATTTTAGCTTCACAGCAATTATGCAGGAGAGCATCAGAGCCAACCCGTCCATGGTTACAAAACTGAGAGCTACATTTCTGAAGGTATAATGAAGGACATATTCAAATACATTGTGTTCTGTTTCTTGGCAATTCACCTCTCAGTACTTTGCCTTGTCTATAGCTCGCATCAGCCTTGGATCTTCCATTACTGCGCATCAACCAGGCCAACAGTGCTGACCTCCTGAGTGTGTCGCAGTTTTACTCTGGAGAGTTGGTGGCCTACGTCAGAAAGGTACTGGTCTCAACATACAATGTTAGCTTTCAGAGGCTGTCTAACTGCTGTGCCTTGCTACATTTTAAATCAATTAATAAAGTGTGTTAATAATGGTAAAATGTCAAGATGATGAGCACATGTCAGTGTATTTTCTAAAGAAGCTGGGATGACTGGGAAGTGAAAGGAGATACTCATGAGATTAGTTAAGCCATCTGTTTGCTAAAAGTCTGCAAATAGCTGCTGTGTGGATGTGTGCAATAATATTGAAATACCTTCTGGTGTTATCTATCACTGCCAGAGAGACTTTAAGTTTGAGAAATCACTCTGTTTTTATGCCACCTGCTTTAGAAATCAAATTGTCTGAACCCATTAAACATACAGTTGAGGTTTTCCTTCAGTGACTTTTTGCATGCCTCTTGTTGCCAGGTGCTGCAGATTATCCCAGAAAGTATGTTCACCTCCCTGGCCAAAATCATCAAGCTCCAAATTCACGACATCATGGAGGTGCCCACACGTCTTGATAAGGACAAGCTGAAGGACTATTCACAGCTTGGAGCTCGCTATGAAGTAGTTATTTCTTTTAAATATTTATGCAGCTTTCATTTCACAGTGGATTGAAAATGATTTAAATGACGGCAGAAATCGTAAGATATGGAGAAAAATCAAAGGCTGAATTGTAAAATGTGAAAGGCAGGGAATTATGTTTAGATGAGGCAAACATAGCTGGTGCCACAGTGATTTCAGAAATAACATTTTGATGTGAAACACAAATTGGAAAGGGAAGCAAACTATTCGTGTTGACCTATTTGATATGTACACACTTTCTTTTCAAAATGAAATCTACTGAATATTTTTTAGGTTTTAGTGCTATGTTAAATAAGGTTTATCCATGATTATTAGTAATATGTAATGTTGTTTTACGTAGGTGGCAAAACTCACCCATGATATATCCATTTTTACCGAGGGCATACTGATGATGAAAACCACTTTAGTTGGCATCATAAAGGTATGTTTATCAATCAATCACTCACTCTTAATTGACATACTAAATTAAAGGTGCACTACGTAACTTCTAATGTGGAGGGTCTGCTATTTGCTTGTTTCCATGTAGATGTTTTCATTTGCCTGGCTTGTTCCACAGTAGAGCATTAAATATATCTCCCTTACATTTGGTCCATTACAGGTATTTTATAGCTTTTAATACCTTAAACATGAATTCTTACCATATGCAGTCTTGCTTTTTCAGAGCCCATTAACATGCCACTATTGTAGTTACCACGTTTATTTCAATACTGTAGAATAATCAAGGGAAAACAGTAATATCTCCATGGAGACAAGCAGGTGGTGAAAAGCTGCAGTGTATTTTGCTAACTTTTCAACTTTGTTTAGGTGGACCCTAAGCAACTGTTAGAAGATGGCATCAGGAAGGAGCTGGTGAAGAGAGTGGCTTATGCTCTGCACAAAGGATTGATTTTCAACCCCAAAGCAAAGGTTCCACATCATTTTAATCAATTGGTACCGCTGCCTTGTCGGCTTTTAAAACACACTCATCATCCTTCTAATCTTGCAGCCCAGTGAGTTGATGCCCAAGTTAAATGAAATGGCCGCAACTATGGATGGATTTTACCGGTCGTTTGAATACATCCAGGACTATGTCAGCATATATGGGCTCAAAATCTGGCAAGAAGAGGTGTCCCGCATCATCAATTACAATGTGGAACAGGAATGCAACAGCTTTCTCAGGACCAAGGTCAGACTTTGAACACTTAACGCATGCTTTTAGTCTTCCTGGTCACACCTGAAAATAGTGCACTAACATCAGTCCATTGCTGTCTAATCAATAAGACATGCTCTGGTTGCTCCCCTGTTCATTAAACAGACATTGATAGATTCTTTCTCTCTACCATTCAGATCCAAGACTGGCAGAGTGTGTATCAGTCCAGCCACATTCCCATCCCAACCTTCCCGTCCGTGGATGAGTCTGCCACTTTTATAGGTCGTCTCTGCAGAGAAATCCTCCGAATCACTGATCCTAAGTATGACAGATTTATCAAAATAAGATGCATGTTACTAAATGTTTCCTGACCCATCCCCCAATTTCAAATACTTTTCTAGGATAACTTGCTATATTGATCAGATGAACACCTGGTATGATCTGAGGAGCCACCAGGAAGTGACCAACAACCGACTATTCTCAGAGATCCAAAACACACTTGGTACCTTTGGACTCAATGGGCTGGACCGCCTCCTTTGCTTTATGATTGTGAAAGAGTTGCAGGTGATTTTGATTGTATTGGTTGGCTAAATTTGTATAGAAATTTCCATATAATTGACTTGCATATTTTTCCAATCAACAGAACTTCCTGATGTTACTTCAGAAAACTATACTCAAAGACAAAACTGTGGTGGATATATTTAGAGTGATGCTTGGGACTGTTAACCCAGTTCAGGGTATTGTTGGTATGCACCTGTCTGTGAAAAATTATGAATATGTTGATGAATATGAATAGCTTTTTTCAGTTGTAATTATTCCTCTGCTGTAGGTAATGCCAGCAAGGTGTATGCCAGTGCAGTTGCCAAAACTCAGAAGATCTGGGGCCCATATCAGGAAGCCATTATGAAGGTAAACACCTTAAAATAAAGTCTCTGTTTTAAGAAGGACAGCTGCAGTTTGCACATATAGGCTAGTTTATCAGTGATCTCATAGAAACTGTTAAATTGCTCTTGACAGGTTGGTCAGATGCAGATTCTCAGACAGCAGATTGCTAATGAGTTGAATTACTCATGCAAATTTGACTCAAAACACCTGGCTGCGGCTTTGGAAAACCTCAACAAGTCAGTGTATGATTCTCATCCCACGATAAATACTTGATTACATAGTTTAACTTTTTGTCTTTGCCTCCCGTTCAATTTTCAGGTCACTACTAGCTGATATTGAAGCCCACTACCAGGATCCCTCTCTGCCCTATCCCAAAGAGGACAACACCTTGCTTTATGAGATTACGGCATATCTAGAGGCTGCTGGAATTCACAACCCACTCAACAAAGTACAGACATGGCACATATCATATTCTGCCCATATCATATTCTCTTGAAATCAGTCCTAAAATTATTGTCACGTTTTTATTTATTCATGTATGTTTTACAGATTTACATCACCACAAAGCGCCTCCCTTACTTCCCCATTATAAACTTCTTGTTCATTATCAGTCAGCTGCCTAAACTTCAGTACAGCAAAAACCAAGGTATGTTTTACTTCAGTTTTATAATGCTGAATAGCCAAAATAGCATTTAAAAAGGTATGTTTCCGCTTAGGTATGACCTGCAGAAAAGCCACAGACCCTGTTGACTGGGTCCCCCTGGTCCTTGGGCTGCTGACCCTGCTCAAACAGTTTCACTCAAGATACACACAACAGTTCTTGGCTCTTATTGGCCAGTTTATCCGATCTATCATGGAGCAGTGCACGTGGTAACATTTTACTCGTTGGAAATTACAAACGGCTCAGCAAAAGTTTAGAAATATAAATTAATGAAGTTATTGATTTTTATTATAGTCAGAAGATTCCTGACATGCCATCGGATGTGGTGGGAGCGCTGATGTTCTTAGAGGACTATGTCAAATATACAAAACTCTCTCGCAAGGTACATCTATTTTTTTCTGTAGAATAAAACATTGAATTTATTAGGGATATTTTTAATGAACTGTATTTGTTTTTCTTCCAGGTGGCTGAAGCACATGTGCCCAGTTTCATCTTTGATGAGTTTAGAACTATACTGTGAATCTGTCATAATATGATGAAAGAAAACTTAACATTAACTTTTAATATTCACCAAACCATTTCATCCTGCTTTGCACTTACAAATGTACCTAAAACATTCCTGTGCCTTCATGTGCCAAAATTATCCACTGTAGGCTCATTAATCAAGGAATGTATGTTATTAAAATCTTATAAAATCTTTTGAATGTCATTGTTATATGATTGAACGTGCCTGTTTGAAATGTTTGACATTTTATTTTGAAATATCAGCGGAACCGGAAGTGATGCTTTTAGCTTTCGCGGGCTCGACCGGCTAATCACTTGTTTGGTTTTGATGCATGGATCAATATTGGTGTGTGGCGTTTTAAAGTATTGATGAGGAGTGTTCAGAGACCAAATATCGGTAATATTATTTAATTTAGTTTCTACAATGTCTCTGAGTGCTGTTAACGGGACACTGTCAAGTCTGAGGTCGTGTCAAAATGACATAAACACGGGGATGGATATTGTGACCGATGTGGCGATGGACCTGGCTGAAACTCAGGGTAAAACAAATCTAACATTACTCAAATAAATAAATGAAAAATACTTTTACGGTAATTCATCAAACTGTGTTGCAGATAACGTAGAGGGAAACAATAGCTTTAAGGAGCTGCAGGACGCGATGTTTGAATGTGCCAAACTGGACAGAGACATAAACCACTTTGTAAACGTGGTGCAACAAGTTACGTCTGATGTGAGGACACGGCATATTCACATCACACCGCACACGATGCTTTTCAGGGTTAATTCTGATTCAATATTTGTTACAGGTGACGTCCCAGCAGCCAGAGGCCATGTTTTCCCTATCTGAAACTGTGAAGAGGCATTTTGAGAAGAATTTGTCCCAACTTTCAGATGCTGAGCTGCATAATCATCCAAAGGTCATTGCCTTCAAAGAGGGCATAAGGAATTGTCAAGACCAAGGTAAGTTCTGAAGAAAGAAAAACATAATGAAATGTAACATGCACAATAAGTATAAACATATCTGAAGATGGTGAGCTACTGCCCCTGAGTCCTGACATGTTTCTGCAGAAGCAAATTAAAGATAAAAGGGGTCAGATGCAGAGGACAATTTTCTATTTATTGACAGTATTGACAGTGGTATAAGTTAAACTAAATATAGATTTATAAAGTTAAGATTAAGATAAAACAGATCAAATTAAAAATGCAAATGCTACACTTGAGTAATATTTTTTTTTTTGACAACTGACTGTTATAAAAAAAAATAGAATTGATTTCATATTTGATATGGATGCTTATTGGGTGTAAATTATAATTTGGTAGCACTGAATTGACTTTTCGAGGCCCCCAATCTATGGATGACTTATAAGGAAAACAAAACACCATTTAGAACTTTTGTCTGCTTTTAGATATCGCGTTATGTGTATACTAATATCTCTTGTATAATGATGTAGTATGCATTTTTATCTTTGTAATGTATGAATTTCTAATGTGTATCCAGCTGGACAAGAGTCAACGGGAAACCTCCAGGAGCTTGATGAGGACATTGCTGTAACCCAAAGTCAAGTGAACTTCACTTGTCCCCTCACAACGGCAGGCACTTTCTTCATCTTGAATAATGATGTTGGACCCCAACCTGTTTTTCATATTATTAAAACTTTACTTTTAGGTTGAGATGGTCAATCCTGTTAAAAATAAGAAGTGTAATCACCACTATGATGAAGAGGCCATTGTCAGCCTGATCAGAAACAGACATTCCCAAAGAAAAAAATGCCGGTAAGATGTACTGTAGCATATGGCCGCAGAAGGATGAGGCTGATAGTGAGGTAATAAGGTTTTGTGAGGTTCTGGGCTGTTCTAGCTCGCCATCATGCTTTTTGTACTGGGCACACCTGGCCAATCCCACTTGTAATCTTTGTGCAGCTAGAACTCTGCTTGTGCAGTGGTAAGTGACCTCTGTACAGCAGTCGTGTGGCCGCTCTAACCAATTCCTGAATGCCGCTGTGAGGAACACAATTGAGACCACACTGTGTGTGCATAGCGTGTGCCCAAGTTAGGGTGGTCCTTATGCTATGGAAAAAATAAAACTTAAAAATGTATCTCTCTGGCCCTTTAGATATTTACCATTTAATAAAAAATGGGTGTTGCAGTGTTTCACAAAAATCCATGCATATTTAAAGGTAGCTCAAAGACCTTGAAGTTTTTGTCATTGTGACCCTCATTACTGCTTAAATACTGCAGGAACATAATTGAAGAGTCACATTTTGAAACACAATATCCTGTTCACTCAACAGGCAGATGCATTTGTTGTCTTATGAAAAAAACATGATATTGACTGACTGAAAATATTTTATTTATGCTAGTTTTTGTGCCAAGAAATAGTTGTGGAAAAAAATTATACATCTCTTGATCCATTTGTGAAGCTCAATGAGTTTTTGGAATACAGGCCGAGGTTTATTGTTACAGAAGATACAGAAGATATGGACAGGGTCTAGACCTGCTCTGGTCCAGAGACCAACAGCCTCTCTTCACCAGCAGCATCTCTACTAACCTTTCACACCTCTGCCCCAGAGCATCTGAGCTCTCTTCCCACCTACCACCTTTCTCCCACTTCTGCCCCTTCTGCTGCCCCCCAGAGCCTCTGCGCTCTGAGTATTTATACAGAAATACAAGTTACATATCAAAGCAGAGTGACACTTGAACAGACTTCCTAATCCAAATCACTTACATTTGAGGACGGCTAAAACAACTAAGGGTGAGACATCCTGAGGGTGGAGACTCCTGTGTCTGCTGAGCCTTTACACATGTTAACGACAGGTAGAAGTAACATTCATTTACACAAAGGCAGATAGAGAGAAATCTTTCCACAATTTAAATTTCCATCACAACATGCTGAAGACACGTTTCAATTAGAGTTTTAACTCTAATTGAAACGTGTCTTGTTTTTTTAAAACCAACAAACTGGTGAACGTGACCATTGAACACCTGCACAGTTCAGTACAACCTACAGTGCATCCGCCGGAAAGTATTCACTTTTTCCCACATTTTGTCATGTTACAGCCTCATTCCAAATTGTATTAAATGAATCTCTTACCTTAAAATTCTACATACAATACCCCATTATGACAATGTGAAAAAGTTTTATTTAGATTTGTTTTTATTTATTAAAAATAGAAAACTAATAGATCACATTTACATAAGTATTCACAGCCTTTGCTTAATACTTTGTACTTTGGCAGCAATTACAGCCTCAAGTCTTTTTGAATAAGATGCCTCAAGCTTAGCACACCTATCTTTAGGCAGTTCTGCCCATTCTTCTTTGCAGTAATTCTCAAGCTCCGTCAGGTTGGATGGAAGACGTCTGTGCTCAGCCATTTTCAGGTCTCCAGAGATGTTCAATCTGATTCAACCCTGGACTCTGGCTGGGCCACTCCAGGACATTCAGAGTGGTTCTGAAGCCAGTCCTTTGAGATCTTG
>KN509506.1:2837-13026 GCA_000787155.1 Scartelaos histophorus
CATCCTCCTGTTTCATCCTCATCCTCCTATTTATTGTGTTGTTTTATTCCAGACTTGTTGACTGTGAGTGAAACCGCCAATGAACCGCCCCAGGACGAGGGAAACTCCTTCAACTCGCCACGAAATCTGGCCATGGAAGCGACCTACATCAACCACAACTTCAGCCAGCAGTGTCTACGCATGGTCAGAATCACTGCCCATATTACATGATGTTCTGATCTACGTTATTATGTTGTTTCCTCATCAAAATGAAACCTGGAGTTGTGTCTTTCATTCACACGTTTAATACACACATCCTGCATATTTACACTATGTTCTTCTTTCAAACAGAAAACACCTTGTGATGTCATGCGGTCCTACAGGAAATGCTTCACTGTGTTTTTAAACTCCATACACCTTTGATTGAATTATTAAGATGATTTCAGGCCTGGAATTGTCAATAAACTGAATACAATTTTAGAAGTAGCTTTTAACCTGAAAACTACCACTACATGACATCACAAAGTGGAACTGAGAATTTTGAGCTTTGAAGATATAGACAGACTATTAAAGGATTATTCAAACACATGTGAATGAAACAAAACAACTAAAGATAAAGTTGTCTACCCTTCTTATCACGATACACAATATGGTGTTAGGGTTATTGTCTAATTCCTGTTACACTGACACACACACAGCAATTACACTCATCACGATTATTGCACCAAAAGTTTTCTCATTTGTTAACGTTTTATGATTATTTTTAGGGAGGTGAACGCTACAAGTTCCCAAACCCTAATCCTTTTGTAGAAGAGGATATGGACAAGAGTGAGGTGGCATCTGTTGCATACAGGTAAGAAATAATGTATATGTAAAGTAAAAAAAACCCAAAACCTTAAAAGTGGACTGTAACTTTTCCGCTGATGTTATAGATGATACAAGGACGGTTTTCTCACGATTCGATATGGGAAAAAAAAAACAGTTCTTGTGTATTCTGTATGTGAAGTATTTAACTTGATTTAGTTCAATTATTTACAACACAGAAGTTTTTCTTCAGTGAACGTAAGAACTGACCTTCCACACACACTCCAGTCTCTGCCCACGCACATCCAAACACACACACACTGAAACATCTTGCTTTGAAATGTCTCAACACACTGTTTCCTGAGTAAAACTTATGAGACAGAAGCTGAGAAAATCAGTTAATGTCATGGAAAGACAAAAGTGTCTTTAGAGCATTTAAAAGTTGATGGTTTTGTAATTCCAGGGTCTATCAATGGGGGAAAAAGTGACTGAAAGATAAAAACCCACTTCTATTAGAATATTTCATCCTCTTTGGAGCTGTTTACTCAGTTTTACAGCCCTGGTACTATTACGTTGTTTCTATTAAGTGTGTGCATCATTCATGGTGCACACAGGTGCCTCTCACACTTTGATTCTTGTTTTTCTTTTCTTTCCCAATATGGACAGACCTTGTGTGTAACCAAGTATTGAAGTGTGTACTGTGGATCGCAGGCAACTGTAATTTAATAACTTCTAGAAAATACAAAACGTCTTTTTTAAAATGCCATACTTTGGGGTGTTTGCTGCAAAGTGATACACTCTCCACAGAGGCAAGCAGATGGTGGACCCTCACCTGAAAACTTAAATGTAAAAATATATCTTGGCGTTTAAACAAAACATGGCCTAGGGACTGAAATACATGACTTATAAAAGTGTCACAAACATAATATAGTTATAGTTATTTAACCTTAAACAAGTACCTGTAGTCTGCACTCCTTGTGTAACCAATAAGTAATTATAAAGTTAATTTTCAGGAGCAGAAAAAGTAAAGTGTGAAAAATTGGCCTAAGGATGGTCATTATCGCGATGAAACCAAGAAGTTCTATACTTAAGCAGCCACAAATACAAAAAGTGGCTCAAAAAACCCAGTAATTGCTGCTCATTATTCAACTTGAAGCCAGAAAACTCTAATAACTCATGTGTTTACAGATATTCTGCTGAGGCTTAAATGTGACTCCAAAGGCCCATGTTAGGCCACTTCCTCATCTATGTTTTAATGTTGTTTCCTCATCACAAACAAACCTAGAGTTTTGTTTTGTTCCAGTCATATGTTTAACACACAAACTCTACATATTTAGGCTGAGTTCTCTCAAACAGAAAACGCTCTGGTCAACCTTGTGAGGTCATCTGGTGATACAGGAAGTGCTCTTTTAGGTTTTTAAACTGCATACGCTTTCGCTAGAATCATTTGGATGATTTTGGTCCTGGAAATGCCGATTTCTACTGAACGAAAGGTAAAAGTGTAGATGATAACTTGAAAACTACTACTGCGTGACATCACAAGGTGGAACAGAGTATGTGTAAATGAAATAAAACACAACTCCAGGTATGTTCTTGATGAGGTAACAACATTATAACATGACTTAAAGCTCACAAGTGTTATAGGGCCATTTAACAATCTGGGGAAATATATCGAATTACATTTTTTCTGACAAGCATTTCACTTGGCATTAGATGTGATTATATTTAAATATTCAGATTCTGTTCAAAGTAGCCGTTTTTATGCAGAATAAGACTGGATAGTTTGTGAAGGAAAGTAAGACACTTCAAAAACTGCAGCCTTTGTCGTTTGTTAATTCAGATCCATCCATTCAGATTTTGATTCAGTTGCCCAAGGTTGAAATGTGAACTTTTTAACAAGTAATTACCATATGGAGGCTGTGTGTAGTTAAGTTGGTTCCTAATTTCACGCTTTTATTTCTTTGTCGTTCAGATACCGTCACTGGAAGCTGGGAGAGGACATTGATCTGATTGTTCGCTGTGAGCACGATGGAGTGATGACTGGAGCCAACGGAGAGGTGTCCTTCATCAACATCAAGACCCTGAACGAGTGGGACTCCAGGGTGAGGCCAGGGCTGGAAAATCTGTCAACTAGATCTGCTGCTTAAATTATATGTTGAGTTTTTAGTTGCTGTATAAGAAAAAGGGTGAGGACCACAAAAGCGTGTACTGAAGGTTTAAGACATAGAAAAGACACTAGGGCTGTCGTGGTTCAAGAGTTCCCCTTGCGGTAACTTTACGGTGTGTGTTTGTTACGACCAAACATCTTTAAAAAGGGACAAGGACAAGTGCAGACTGAGAATAATCAAAAAGAACCCTTAACTCGTACCCCAAAAAAAAAACAAAAAACAAAGTAACAAAGGAAAAGGTCCTGGTGAGCCGGACAACGTAAAATAAGGACATTGGCAGCCTCTATGGCCCTGTATCTGGTTGGCATGTCCAGCGCATTGATGTCCCTACCCAAACGAAAACGCAACCCCAAAACCTATGCTTACATAAAAATAACAACGAAAACAGGACGTCCAGACCCACCAGGGGAAAAGAACACAAAGCTAACAATTTTAACGATTAAAAGGCTCCTGCCAGAAATGAGTTACCAAAAAAAATAAAAAATAATCTAAGCCTTAACTATCCAAAGAGGAGATAACCTACAAAAACCACAACTGGAAAAAATGCAAAAAGCCAAAAAAAATAGGGGAAACCCAAATATCTATATAAAACCACAGCCAAGGACACTCGATGTTGCCTGATGGGTTAACCTTTAACTTTTGTATTTGATGTGTTGCCTGCATTAGAAGGACAACATGAGTCCTCATGCAGTTATCGCCAAACGAAAACAGCGAAAGGCGAGAACAGGGTGCACGTCGTACTGTGGAGCAAACGCATTATGAATAGTTTTAAAGCTTCTCATTGAAACTACACAAATGGTGCTCCAACAGGACAGGTCACAAATCATACATGCAAACACAGTGCAAAGACAAAGCTCCTCATCTGGACGGAGACCTCCAGAGCACGAACGCTGCGTCAGGTGCTCCCGGTGCTTCATTCCCAAACTCAATTAAAACTTCTATGTGCATATCCAATGTGTGCGGAGGCTATTTCAGAGACGGGTCCTAAACAGTGCACTTCAGAGTAAATAGTAAAACAGAGGGTGACTTTAATGCATAACACATTAATTTAATCGTTTGTAGGTTCGGGTCCAGTATTTGAACCCATTTCCTCAGCTGTGTAAACATTAATTGGTTCCTAGTTAAACAGTAAAATTCTGCCGGGCTTGTGCATGGAGGCTCTTTATGCAAATGTGGTTACTGCCGTCACCAGAACCCTCAGGCGGTGTGATTGATCATACCCAAGTATTGCAATATTGCCTTCACCACGACAGCACTAACACACACACAGACACATGGTTATACAACAAACTTTAAATGTGACAACTTAACTTTAGCAACAACAAATGCTCTATAAGGTGTCCAGAACATTCTTTAACACATTTGTTTCCTTACATGAAGCTTGTTTGTCCTTCACCTTACATAAATATACACTGACAGTCAATGAAAACTTTGAGCCCATACTTTTTAACATAGGTTTAATTTTATAGCCCAAAAATGTTTTTGTTTCATTTGAATCATTTCTTGAGGTTGCTGACATGCATAAACCAACATTTAAAGTGTAACGAATAAGTTAAACTTAACCAAAGAAAATGGCGTCTCACAAACACTACGTCCCAACAGTCAGTAGTGGGTCTGAGCTCCATTCACACTGATGCAGGCTCCATCCTTCGGCACATACAGGTTTGTGATTGTGGGTTGGGAACAGCCCACAATCACTGTAGCTCAAGCTCTTCCAGCAGAGACAACGCCTGGAGACGCTGTTCACGTGATAGACGTGGCACGACGACTTTCACTGGACTAATAATGGGGCCATTTTTGGACCTCTTAAAAGGCTCCAAAACCAATCCTCAAATTGTTGGTGTAGCATTGAGTATTGCACCATGGGAGTTTGGGCCAGATTTGAAAAGAACCCATCTCGTGTGCAATGAACCGAGACAACATGACAACTCAACATTTTCTGATCTACCCAAACACTAAGACATCAACAAATCCACAAGGAACATTTAAAACCCCCGAACAAATAGAAATACTCAGACATTACTACCTGAAAGTTTCTATTGACTGTCAGTATACATGGCATCATTAGGACTAACCTGCCTTTGACAGGTTGGACCACTTACTTCACTAAAACACACTTAAAATCATTACATGTTTTTCTAAAAATATTTTATAGTCATATTTTTAGATTTCAAAATGTACTGATGTAAATCATGACTTCCATGTTGCCTAGCAACAATCATGGACAGTGGCCAAACTCCTCTAATATTCACAGAAATTATGATTTGACAAATAAAAAATATTAATTCTCAAGAAACCTTAATTTTCCTACTACTATTGTTTTGGCCTTATGTACCTGTTTAAAACTGAACTAATTTTGCTGCAATTAGAACAACTACAACATGCTAATTATGCTTTATAATTAGACAATATAAACAGGACTTATTTTGACCTCAGGAGCAAGTTATAAGAGGAACAAAATCAGCCCTTTCATGCTGCTGCATTGTGTCTTTAGGTTTGACACTAACCCTATGTTCTGTTGCAGCACTGTAACGGGGTGGACTGGCGTCAGAAGCTGGACTCCCAGAGAGGAGCTGTTTTGGCCACTGAACTGAAGAACAACAGCTACAAACTGGCCAGATGGACCTGCTGTGCCATGCTCGCCGGCTCTGAGTACCTCAAACTGGGGTGAGCAACCAACCATTTCATACAAATTTTTAGTTCATACTAGAGTGAAAGAAGGTCAGAAGAGAAGATGTTAAAGTGTGGCTTAACAACTGAACTTTGGCCACAACCACATTTCAAATGCAGCTGCTAAACTGGGCAGTATCTGGAGGACGGAACAAAAGAGCGGTGGGGTAAAGGGGCGGGGTAGTCGTAGGAAGTAGTTATAAATCGTTATAAAATTGAAATTGCTATCTGGCTCCAATAAAATCATGATATTTTTGTTGTAGCACACCCCTAGATCCCGGTGATGACCACTACTTTGCCCTTTGCAGTGCAGCCAGTGCCTGCAGCCTCTACTTTGCCAAACTGTCCTCATAACAAGTTTGCTGCCAGACCAGAGCACCGACCAAAATCTCTTGGCATTTCTCTCCGATTTTCTTCTCCAATCACACATGGCTTATTCCTTGGTTGTGAGCTGAAGTGCTGCTCATCTGCCAGTCTCGCTGGGCGCACAGTGCAATGATTAGCCTGGCAGCCAGACTGGAGTTTCCTGTATATTTGTAGAAGATTCTCAGTCTGGTCACCCCCCTCCTCCGCCTCTCATCAGTTAATCTGAAGGGGGAAAACTCATAAACAGCTATTAGGGTTGAAAATTTGAGGAAAATATAAAATGGCGTATTCTGATAAAATGTTGCGTTTTATGTTTAAATATTTAAATCAGACATGAGCTTTTTCTGCGGATTCGCAAAATTACGCGTTTTTTTTTAATGAATCTGGTGGTTCCTGAGATTCATGCAAATCTGCAATAAAATTTGTTGGAGGGGCCCTTAACCACAGCCCGGACCCAAAGTAAAGCAGCTGAAGAAATGACGTCTGTTTTGACCAAGAAGAATTTGCATCAAAGCCACGTGCATTTGTCACAAGCTACCGAGATATTCCTTATAAGGCAATCGGCTACGTTCGTACCTTCCGAGGCTTTGATGACGAAGGGGAATCGGCCAATCAGAATTCACGGCGCGGGAAATCCTCGCCGTATCGATCGATACCAAGCTACCAGGTTTAGGGATTTGGAATTCTTTCTGGTATGAGTGGACCATACAATGTAGCATACTGCCCAGATAGCAAAAAGTATTCGCAGCGGATCCGCGACGGAGGAGCCGAAGATTCGCCGCATATTCGCCGGAGTCCACCCGCACATCGCGCCGGATCCGCTCCTGATCCGCCGCACCTTCGCCGTGGATCCGCTAATTGATAGTTACACATCTAACAAATGTTGTGTTAAAAGTGCGTTCACAGTGCGGATCTAAGATGATTTAGCAGCAGATCCGCTGTGTGACAGCAGCTGCCCTGAGGTTTGGGTTAGCGACAGTCAGAAAGAATACGGAACAAATACGCAGCGGATCCACAAAGAGACTGACTGAATAGATCTACATGTATTTAAATGGACAGTTTGCTGAACAATGCAGTAGTGAATATCAAAACTCAGGTCTTAATGTTCATGTACAATAAAAATTACTCATTATACATGTATGACCATATAATGCATCTTGTCACCCTAAATCCCTTCCTATAAAGCCTCTATGTAATCCCAAAATTAGACTTAATATTTTGCTCAGATTGCACCACAGAGAACCTAAAATCCAAACATTTTCGAACCCCCGGCCTATTAGTTATTGGGTCCCACGCTATATGTTCAGTGATTTTTTTTTTTTTTTTCCAAGTCAGGGTCATGCCTGTTAAATGTGTCCATGAAACTTTACAAAAACACAAAGATTAGCAGTTTTTATGCAGAATAAGACTAGAGATTTTGTTAATGGACTAAACTGTGGTAATGCAATTTACTGATTCCCACGTCTGTTCAGGTACGTTTCTCGTTACCACGTGAAGGACTCAGCGCGTCACGTGATCCTGGGCACGCAGCAGTTTAAACCCAATGAGTTCGCCAGCCAGATCAACCTGAGCATGGAGAACGCCTGGGGCATCCTTCGCTGCGTCATTGACATTTGCCGCAAACTGGACGAAGGGAAGTACCTCATCCTCAAGGACCCCAACAAGGTGAGAATACGGCCCAGCTGCCTTTTTAAAGGGCTCATATTACACTGTTGCATATGTTATGTTTTTTCCTCATGTACAAAAGTCCAACATGACTCAAAACTTGCAACAGTTAATATCATGTAATGTAGGACCTTAAGGGGGTTTGATTACTGGTTGAAAATGCACATGACACGTTATCATGTTTCTGTAATTATTACTTTGTTTGGTTGGATAGCGCACTTGTGGTGAATATTTTATTTATTACCATTTATTGCAATTTAAACAACAACAGGGAGAAAATTTGACATGCGAAGAAGCAATTTCAGAACCATTTTGTTTTCTGCACTATGTTGAGACAAGCCACAGCACATTTGTTTTAACAACTCTTCTGTCCAATATTGTTTGATTATAGCAAGTGATCCGAGTCTACAGCCTCCCTGATGGAACCTTCAGCTCCGATGAAGAGGAGGAGGAAGAGGAAGACGAGGAGGAAGAAGGTCTGCTGTCATTTGAAATAACATAAATAATACTTAAAGGAACTGTGTGTAAGATTTTGATTTTAAACTTGATAAACTTGGGCTATGTCTCTGCAGATAAAAGGTAAAATACTCAATTATAGCTTTTATAAAAACAGTGGACATGATTGGAAAGGTTTTTGTTCTAATTTGATGTTTGAATAATTAGATTTGGTTTGATGGTTCTCAAGACGATTATTCAGTCCGAAAGTCTGGAGTCTCTCATTTAGGTGAGGAGCAGAGACTGTAAAAACAAGTGGACTAAGGAAGTGTGACTTCACCCAGAGTTCAGCTCCAGTCAAATGAAGCTCACAATGCTCATGGTTATGGGGCGAATTTGAAGCTGAGCTTCATATTAATGGACAAACTTGTGAAATAAACAGGATCATGTAGAGCGAGTTCATATGAACATTCCTTTTAAGACCAAAATGACAAGGCAGCAAAGACAGGGTGACAACTTTTCAAAAGTGAATTGAGTTGATGGAGCCAGAAGCTTCCCCATGAACACTTCCTATTTGGAATGTGGTGGCTTTGGGTTCGATGGATTATTATTATTATTATTATGGTAATTGTCTTTTCTAGCCCTTTGACAATGTCTAATTTGGTGCTTTTCAGACATGCAAATGGCAGATTTGCATAAGCAAATCTGTGCTCTGTAGTATTTTAAAGTAGTTAGAACATACCATAGGTCAGAAGGGGAAATGCTGAACTTTTTAGTGTAATACAAATACGCCACCCACAGGCCAAACAATGAAAATACACACACTGAGTGTGTCTAATTCATTTACTAATGCTGCGCATTTGTGTTGTTTCATTTCAGATGAAGAGAACTGAAGAAGAAAATACTCCTGACCAAATATGGCCTGTTACAACTGAATACATTTTGGAATAAATAAATGTTGGCCTAAATCTTGTTTGTATTTTTTATTATTACTCTAACTCTTCAATTTGTAAAATATTTTTGGCTCATTTGGCCATGTTATAGGCCACACTCTAAACTGTTTTAGACATTTTTGAGAGGGCACAACTTTATAAAAACTAAAGTTTGGAAGCTTTGTATTATCATAGATTCTGGCTCATAGATTCTAATTTAAGGTTTTGGGCATCCACAGCACCCATCTAAGATGCCAATATTTGTTCTGATGTTATCTGTGACCCACAATCTACAATAATACACATTTTCAACTTATTCTCTTTATTTTTTATGCAGTTACGGTCTCAAAAAAAGTGGATATGTCCCCAAAATTTCAACCGGCCATAACTCATGAATGACTAAAGAGATTGAGCTAAAGTTTTAGATTTTTTCATTTGGTTTCATTTGGTCAGCTGTGTGTGTTACCTTAATATTTATTTACAAAGCCACACTGGGGAAACTTCTGGGGGACCTTATTAATCTCCTAAATATCAGCTCAGGTTTCCCATTTCGCTCCTCGCGGTTTTACTTTTCACTGTACGTCACTCAACTGGGTAATCTGCCTAATTATTCTAAGTTTAGATATTATGAGAGTAACTGGTATTAAGTTAAAGTGCAAAACAAAAGAAATTCAAATAATTTTGTATTTTCAAGGAATAAACCATAAAACTATATAAGTGTCCAAAAAAGGACAACACAGCAATGAAATTATTTGATTATTCATTGTATTTATTGTGTTTGTTCTTTTGTTCACTTCACACTTCACTACATTATTAGTCTTTACTTTATTTAGAATTCTTTTATTCCCAGATAAACTGTAGATTCATGTCTCCAAGTCTCTCCTCCAGGATTCGGTCCACTCTTTCACTCTGAGCAACAGTGAAGATGTTCTTCCAGTCTCCAATGCGCCCTGGAAATATATGAAGTTTGTATTTATATAAACTTCTAACTGACAGACAATTACAAAATCTGGGCTCCGATCTACAGTGACTCACAACACACCAGGAATCAAACCAAATAGTATCACTGAATTCACATGTTTTCTGAATGGAGGGTTTATTTTATTTTATTTTATTTTTTGTTTTAATTTTTTCCACTAGAGTGTGCTACTGGAACAAATAAAAGGTGTA
>KN509508.1:0-16769 GCA_000787155.1 Scartelaos histophorus
ATATAATATAATATAATATAATAACATGATATTCTTTATGTAAGCTGAACTAAACAGATACAGTAGTAAGATGAGACTGAAGTGCGAAGACTGAATATGATGACGATTCAGCAGCCCAAAGTCATGCCAAAGGTTTAACAGTGCGTTGGGCTTAAGTGCCTCAAGTTCCTGTTGACACAGAAGTGACTCATTCGATAAAATCAGTAAAATGTCATCCACAAAGAGATGGAGTTTTCATTTATTGTCTTATATATAAAATGCATAGTCAAATGTAATCATATGCTATTTCTTTCCTCTGGCCTTTATCTCCTCTCATTTCATAAATGAATTTAGTTCTTGGATACACCACATCTTTCTCTAAGTGACTGGTAGTCCCCAGTGTCACATCTCTGACTAGAAACTATTGGGTTTGATATTTCCCATGGGAAATTAATAGTACAGTGTGTTTTTGGATCAGGTAGAGATTAAAAGTCGAACCCATTATAAATACATTAACAAAGTCATTAGGACTAGATCTAAAGAAAGACAGAAAAAGAGGCTCTAATTTTAGTCCACTGTAACAGTAATGAGAGTTTCACTTGGACAGTGTCTCCCATATGAAATGTGTATATGATTTTCAATTCATTCTGTATTGATAATTTTTCTGTTTACAGAAACTGGTGAAAGAAGCAGAAAAGCTTCAGATGGATCACAAATGGAGCCTAGAAACAGAGGTGAGTCCAGTTAATAACATTTGATTCATACATACATGTTAAATCAAAGTATTTTTCAAACAATGGTTGTATATGGTTACACACATACTTCTTGGGGATGGGGCATTTGCCATATAACACAAGCACTTCAAGGCCATGTACCTTTTCATCTGGTTCAGGAAAACACCCCTAGCATAACACAGTGTTTTGTAAAATTAGCCGTGTAAAAAAAGAAGAAAAAAAATCACCAGTGCCTTTTAGTAGACATATAGATGTTGTATTGGATGAGAACTATAAAGTTACCCAGCGGGATGCCCCATTCTGTCCATTTAGGCACATTAGCAACTGCTTGGAGCTCTCCCAGACTGCAGTAGTAATAAGAGACAGTATGGAGAATTAATTTTGTTAGTATTTCCTTGAGGATGCCATTGTGTGTGCCAGGCCAACATTTCTTTATTTTGTTAAATTAAAATCTTTATTGTGTATTATTATATATTCTGAACTATTAATTAAAGTTTAAAATTAACTGACTAAAATAAATTTTGTGTTATTTTTCTAGCTTCACTTTATACCAGATATGTAATTGCTTGTCTTAATTATATAAACATTTTTTTAAACAAATTGTTTAAACATTTTTTATTTAGTAGAATAAAATAAGAATTGCATATAGATCTATGTAACAGTAGATTATAAATCACCTTTAACAACTGGGCCAGTACTGCCGGGCTCATTTCTCAGAGGATGTCAAGCTTTGATGACTTTAATCATGCATTTTTTAAATTGGAAAAAAAAAATAGTAATTAAATAATAATTAATAAAAATAAAGTACTTTAGCTTTTACTCACTAATGCCCATGTGGGGCAGGTTACTAATAGGTTGTAATCTAATTATTTGCACCATAATATTGTCATTTTATGTTTGAATTGAATAGGCTGTGAGTGTTACTACCTTAGATGCTTTCATTTTCTACTTCAGTGGGGAGCAGTTTAAAAGACAGTTAGCAGATGGTACTACTTGGCACTTTTCTCAAGTCTGATCATCGGCAGTGATGTAACTTCTGTCTGACTAAACACTGTCACAATAACAAAGGATGATCAATGTTGATTTCCTGTTTGTTTGCAGCTATAGAGGTGATAGGCAGATTTACCCTTTAACATTACAAGTGTTAAAGGGTAAATCTACTAGTAAACTAGGTAAATCTGTGCTAGTAAAAACAGGAGCAGGTGTCATAAACTAAAGCTGAATGTAAAGACATTCCTTTTTACACATTATTCATTGTGTAAAAATTGTGTGACTGTTTATGATGATGATGATTATTATTATTTTAATAGTCTCATTAATTGATTATGTATGAAAATTAAAATGTGCTTTGATTCGTTTTTCACCTATTAATTGGGCTATATATTGTGTGTGTTCAATTATACAATAAAATGTGTGTTATGGGTTTGAAAAGGAAGTATATGATAATTTAGTATGGGGAGCGTAATAAACTAAACTAAACTGAATTAAACCACATGCTTTATTTAATTCAAATGAATGCACAAAAACAGCACAGGGCTGTGATAACAGTGGGTGTTTCTGTTGCAGAGTGATGATATTGTTTACTACAATGCCAAAGATGATGTAAGTATTTCTTTGTTTTATCTTGGTTATGGAGAGTACAGTGGAAATACTGGCTGTGGTTACATGCATACTCGAGATCTGATCACATTTTTGGAAGATTATTTAAACGAAAACCAAAATTTCTGATCACGGCCCCTCAGATTTCTCTCATCGGATTTCACAGTTTACATGTAATTTAAGCTTAAATGTCCAGAAATTAGATTAAAGGCAGTTTTTTTCCCACTGTTGCATTGGCTCATTCACTGTTTGTGAGGGTCTCAGTGCAGCAGTGGTAACCAGGGTCACCAGTTCATTCCCTCCCCGAGGACATATTCTTGTGTCCCTGGATAAGACACTTCACCACCGTCTAAGTAATGCAACTGGCTGTTCTGATGTAAGAAATATCATGCCACAATTTCCCTGTGGCAACCAATCCATAAAGCAGCCATAGACGTCATATTTGTGCTCAGCTGATATAGGATCGGCCCATGATTCTCAACACTGTCTCAGAGGGAACAAATCACACTCCCACAACACACTTATGTCACTCGCAGTTTGACTGACACACTCCGTCAAACGCTCAATCCAATAATGTACTCCAGATTTCTACATTTATAATTAATTTCATAAGTATGTATGAGCTGAAATGCATGTATTTATTTCTTGATGAAAGCTTCATAAAGTTCTGTCTTTATCCATCTGTAGCTCAATCAGACTGACCTGAAGAACCGTTACGTCCCTGATGACTTCCATATTGACCCTGATTTTAAGCGCCTGGTCTCCTACAACACCACGGCGGTGCATATCCCGACAGACATATATGAAGGATGTAAGTAACACATAGATGTACATGAATATACACTCCGCAGGCACCTTACAGGTTGTTGAACACTTGGAGAAGTAACCCGTACCCTGCCTTCTGTCTTTATCGGTCCTGTCAACACTATGTCAAGTACAGTATAGTCACATGATGCGCTGCTGCTTAGCCTCCTAGCACAGCCAACACAAAAACAGCTCCACACCCAGGCTGGGCCATTTGGGTCTATTTTTAGCCCAGAGTCCAGCTCCCCCTCTACACCCCTCTCACTGACCACCAGCTGCTTAAGCCCCTTCTATCCTGGACAGTGGGACATGTCACTGTCTGTCTTACATACTGTCTGTTCATTTGCCTTTTTGCTTGGAATGGGAATTTAGTTGAAAGTTAAGTTAATAATAAGATTATTATGTAGATTTAGCCATGTAATAACTACATCAGATTGACTGAGGTGAGCTGGAGTTACTTGGAAAAGTCCAGTTACACATTTATAAGAACACTTGCTCATAGCCGTAGGGTCCTAAGTGTCTTATTAAAGCACATATCATTGCTCAAGGAGAGTGAAAAGAGAGGACACATGCAGAATTTGGACCTCTCATAGAACTTAGCTCAGTTTAGAAACAAAAAAAAAGAACATTTTATGTTTAACTGATCGTAAATTTACAAATCATTCAGTATGAGGCTTTTTTTGAAGCCTCAGCTTGACATAATAATTGTGGTTTCCCCAAATGCAGGTGTTGCCTGATATCTGCACAGTAACAGTGAGTCCCTCTGCATAAGTTGGACTATAAATGTGGAGAATGACAGGCCTCTGAGGCGTCTGACTGTGCAGACATTTTTGTCATTGCCAAATGGCCAAATGTACTCAGTTATTTTTACAGGCTGCAGCAGTTATAATGATGTGAGCTGGAGGAGGAGGGGCTGAGGCGTTTCTTATGTGACTCATCAGACCGACTTAACATATCAGTAAAACCATTTCTAAATGTATGTAAGAAAAGCACATGTTAGGATATATAAAATTAGCACATACATTATGAAATCACAGTATATGCTCATATGGTCTCAAACATATTCCATAAATACATGCATTTGAATTATACTTAATTATACCTATTATTGAACACAGGTTAAGAATTTTCAGATATTTTGAAAATACATTCAGACAAAAAGGACTTCAGTGGGTAAAGGCAACGATTCTCTTGTGAGAACAATAGAGCTTATCTACCTGAATAACAGTCCAGATAATAAAAAGTGCTTATCCACTGGGTCCTGTCTTGAATGTGGTTGTGGGTGGCCACTGGGATGCTGTATTTTCTTCTCTTAACCTAAGCAGCGGTATTGCCTTTTCTCCGTCTCGAAGACAGACTGCCAATTTGAGTGTCCGAGTTGCCATAGCGATGTCTATCTACCCCTGTGTGTGGATGGGGAGGACACACTCTTGGCCACACCCTAATGCTCCATCATGTTGTGTGCAGGGAAAGCGCTGGTAACTTGATTAGGGGACTTTGTCTAGACGAGGCTGGTGTCCTTGTGGCTTTTACAGATGCTGAAGGAGAGATGTGTCATCCACCTCCTCCGCTTTAATTGAAGTAGATACTCAAGACAATACTTCCTGTTCCCATACACTGTCCTTGGATTTCTATTTTTTAACGATGATTTTAATGTCCCTACCTTATATTTCTTTAGGTCTTGTGATTCCTAAGTGAATTCATGACAGAGTAGACTGAGTGTTACTCGCCCCCTCATTCATCTCACTGATTGTCACAGCATTTCCCAGGTGATCTAATGTGGGCGATCACACTCTCTTTGAATGTATTTACTATTTATGGTTTTATAGGAAAGAGAAAAGTATGACTCATTAATAATAATCACAAATCAATAGCGACACTTTACCATTTTCATTCTGCTGTTAAAAATACCCAAATACTAACTGATTGAAAACTAGTTATTCTAGTATCTGTACTGTACTTTCCTGAATAATTATAGAATGGTATTGATCTATATCAGAGCTACTATAAGACAACATTGTAGTATTAAAAGAATAATTTAATACATCACACTGAAACTTTCCTTATTAGTTATGGAATTAAATGATTTATCTGTGTCATGATTAAAAGATAAATCATGTTTGTAAGGGAAAACATTTGTGAGAGTGGGCGTGTGTGCCTTTGCCACCACATGCACCTACTGAACTGAATATGGAAGTGAAGGCTGTGTGCATGTCTCCGAGCTCATTACGCAGATTGGCATGGCCGCGTGGAGCGTTGGCCTTGGCAGTAGATCCGAGGCTGGTCTGATGGCCGTTTGCATCTACTCTGTGTGGCACCTGTCAGTGTGAGAGGGGCACACACAGTGAAGTGCTCAGATACCCTGACACCCTGCACCAAAGCTGAACTCACCCTCCCTGTGGCAAAGTTTGTAACAACAATCTTATTTTTTTTATTCACTTGCTGTTAAGTTTTACAGCAGTGTTTGCCAGAAAAGTACCCCTGCTGCCCCTTTAATAAGACGATGGAGTCCTTTTCTTCCTCTTCTACCTCTGTCCTTGTCCTGGGTTGGATGCCTTCCCAGAAAGCACTAATCAGATGATTGAGATTTGCATCAGTATTCTTGATCTATACTATTCAATACTATTAGTGCCGCTCTCTTTTTGAGGTCACCCAGCAAGGTGTCTTTTTAAAATGCTTAAAAAATAAATTAAATATAAACAATGTCAAATCCCAAAGAGTAAAATGATGCTGTGTTGATGCTGCCCTCTGGAGCTTGGGAAGTCAGAGGGAAATGTTTTTCCAGGTTGACAAATGCTCATGTACGCTCCCACAAGTCAGAAAAACAAATCGAGACCTCGGGCCCAAACCTTCTGTTTGACTTCCAACATCTGATGCTACCTGCTCCATGCAGATGAAAGACATTTGAGCTCTTTGACTAACTATTAATACATTTAGGGGTTAACTGTCAGTCAGCCATATCATAGAAGCAACTGATCTGCAAGAAAAAATATTTAAATTAACAGTTTAATTAATTATTGATGTAACATTAACTAGCTAAAGTAAAGAAATAACCTAACATTTAGTTTTAAGAAGGCGAGTAGGATCTGCCTCGCTTAATGGTTCTCTCTTTTGAGCGCTGTTATTGAGTGGGCTCAGTGAATTTATTGATGCTGACATCAAAGTCCAGACTTTCTAAGATAAAAGCACATGAATGGATTTTTTTAGATGTCATGTATTAATATATTTCTTACAGTGGCATGGCTCTTTGTGTGTGATATCTTAATGACTGTGACTTCATTATAAAGACATACCATAAGACCACAATCTGTGGCAATAATGATGTTTGTATTTGTGTGTAGAGAACAGAAACACCCCGTTACCTTATGACTTCCTGTTGCTAATGTCATTGAACGTAGTGAGAGTAATCCATTAAGGGACATCCTCAGAGAGCAGGGGGATCAGGGCTGAGCAAATTGTCACCACTTATCATTGGGACAAGCTTTGCTCTACAACTCCACTGGGAGCCATTGTAAGCCTGCCAATATGTTTCCTTAAACTCATTGTCCAGGGGTGTAGATGCCAGTAAACAAGAGGGATGTTAGTAAGTAGATCTTTTTGCAAATTGTTATTTATGCTTAAGGCATACTGTTGTCCATATAACTCTTTGTTTTGACCAAAGACATTGAGCTTTGTTAAATTGTCTGTGTGTTTGTGTATTCTTTAGCCACCATCATTTTAAATGAGCTGAACTGGACTCAGGGTTTGGAGGAGATTTTCCGGAAAAACAAAGAGGAAGACCCATCCCTGCTCTGGCAGGTTTTTGGCTCAGCCACTGGATTACTCAGATATTTTCCAGGTAATTTGTAGTAGTAATAAGTAATTGTATTTTTGCTTGTTGGAAGTTTAGCATTCAATATATTATACCAGTTTTTACATTTCCTATTCCCACACTTGCAGCGTCTCCTTGGATTGACTTAGGCAATGCAGCCACAAAAATTGACCTTTATGATGTACGCCGACGTCCATGGTGAGTTATTTTTATTGTTTGATCAATATTGTGACATTATTAACTTGTATTGAATACCATAGTTATACTGAAAATCAAATTCACAAACTATTATCATTTAACTACTGTATTGCTTTAGTTATACTTCTGTAAGCCACAGTACATTTAAGTACACTAATATACATATAATGCAATTAAATGAAGGACTGGACTTGGACGCTTCAGTACACAGTGATCTGGCCATACCAGATCAAAGTGTGCAATACAAAGACTTCAGTAGTCTCCTTCCTAAAACTGATTAACATCTGGCTCGCAGCCAGCATTGGTCCTTTACTCGCGTTATTAAATTTCGCTACCTCAAAAGCCCTGCAAGCTACAAAGCTCTCTTCGCCCAGAACAAAGAAACACAGCAGTTTGTTTATTAAAGACATGTAAAATAGAACTAATAAAAGCCTTGATATGTTTTTCTTCTGAATAATTAAAATGTTCTCATGCTCTGAAATAACAGTGATGAGGTCGACTGTGTTATGTGTATGTTTTTTTTATCTGTGTTCTTCTTTGCAAATCTAAAGATATGATTTAGTTGAATCATGTAGCATATTCTTCAGTCATTCGTAAATCTTCTGTACAACCCTAGGTACATTCAAGGAGCAGCCTCACCCAAAGACATGCTGATTTTGGTGGATGCGTGAGTGACACATTTATGCCTAAGCCTAATGTCAGAGTTTTCAAATTTCAAAACTTCCCCTTTGCAGCATTTTCTGTGCACATTTATTACAATCAATGTTCACAACTAATTTTATGAGAATGCATATATGTTTGTAATTGTATGGTTTTGAATTTCAGGAGTGGCAGTGTGTCTGGTCTCACTCTGAAGCTGATCCGACAGTCTGTCAACAGGATGCTGGAGACGCTCTCAGACGACGACTATGTCAATGTGGTCTATGTAAGTGAGACTGCTTTCACTGCACACTTATCATTTTAGAAATGTTCTTTTTTTTTTTTCATTTTGATCATTGACCTGTAAATGCAGAATGACCATCAAGGTTAATACACAGGGCAATGATTGATGCTTTGGTGCACATCTTATTCTTTTATGTGTCATATTTCCAGTGCATATTTTGTATTAGCTTGGTGTATATTTATAAATACAGCTATAAATGCGTATGCATGTAGCGCTGTACTGTTGTACAGTGAATTATTGGCAAGATTCTGAGGTGAAAAAAATGTTAAAGCTTACCCTAGGTCCTGAGCCACCTCAGCTGACTCCTCTCGGTGTGAAGGAGCAGCGGCTCTACTCCGAGCTCCTCCCGTGTGACTGAGCTCCTCACGCTATCTCTAAGGGAGCGCCCAGCCACCCTGTGGAGGAAACTCATTTCAACCGCTTGTATCCGTGATCTCGTCCTTTCGGTCTTTACCCAGAGCTCATGACCATAGGTGAGAGTAGGAACGTAGACTGACCGGTAAATTGAGAGCTTTGCCTTTTGGCTCAGCTCCCTCTTCAACACAATAGTCCGATACAGCGACGCATCAGCGCCGACGCTGCACCGATCCGCCTGTCAATCTCACGCTCCGTCCTCCCCTCACTCGTGAACAAGACCCAGAGATACTTGAACTCCTCCAGTTGAGGCAGGGACTCCCCACCCGGCAAACCACCTTTTTCTGGTCGAGAACCATGGCCTCAGATCTATAGGAGCTGATCCTCGCACTCAGTTGCAAACCGCCCCAGTGCTTGCTGCAGGTCCTGGTCAACCTCAATTCTGAACCACACATAAAGTCCCTTCTTTCCCTTTTCTTGGCACCAGGGGGTTTACTGACACTGAAATTGAGGTAATTTCATTTATCATCATGTAAAGGTCCAAAGCCTCAACAATGGAGATGAATATTATTTCTCTATAACACTGACTTAATTCTCACTAAAATTTGATAATTTTTTTTTATTTCTGAACCTTTTAGTTCATTTTATTAACATGCAACTTGCAGAATCTGATATGAGTAATTATTAGGGCCGTGATCAGAAAGAACTTAGATGATTTTAACGTGTACTACTACTTCTCCTCAAAACTCCAAAAATGTGATAATAATGTAACATAATAATGTGTGCATGTAACTGCAGTCATTGACTGGAGATTTCTTTCCAGTAAGGGGGGTGTAAAACATATTTTGGATGCATGGAGTTATAAATAAATTATGATACACAAAAATACTTTCAAAACTACATGTATGTATATCATGGATGATACTGTGGAGACATTTTCTAAAATAGTGCATTTGTATCATTATAGTTCTAGTTTTCTGCAACACCAGAAAATTGACTGAAATTGTCAATCTCCGCCTGAGTTATTTGTGAATGGATTTTTAAATTTTCCTTCTAAACATTTATGAATTACAACCATATTGCTCTTTACTTAATAGAGGGGGGTTGTACAGTGCTTTCCAATCTGCTAAATTAAATTGCTTTTGTTAATTAAAGCAGACCCTGACAGAATCTGCTTATTTATGGCAACTTGATTTTTGATACTATTTGAGTACAGCAGCCATCTGGTAGTGGCCTGATAATAACAAAGGTATCATTAAATATAATAAAAGCACAGGTGAAAACTGCCATTTGTATAACTGTAATCAGAGTTTCATCATTTTTTTCAGGAGAGAAATTTTGCAATCAAGAGCAGTATAGGTGTAGGCAAGACTGAAACAGATGCTAGCTATTAATGAGCTGTATCTCAGTTCTGTGTGTGTCTGGAGAAATTAAAAATCTGGTTGGAAACCCATCTGGCATCTCTGTTAGTACATTTATTTATTCTTCATTATGCATGTACACACACTGTCTATCTATATTGCACTAATGATATATCTCCTTTTATACCCTACTATCCTTTACTCTTTTCCTTGTGTCCTAAAGCTCCCTTTGGTTTGTGCATTGTAGATAATAGATAGTTTTAATAAAAGTTTTATATTTCTGTAGATCCATCTGCAAAATTTTACTTATGAATTAATTGTCATTACTACAAAGGGATAACCACATATTTAACAGAAATATGTGCAAGTGCCTTCCCTGTTCTCTCCCCTTTACCCTGATTCCCTCTCCCTCCAGTTCAATGAGAAGGCCCAGGATGCAGCGTGTTTTTCCAACCTGGTCCAAGCCAACGTGCGCAACAAGCGGATCCTGAAAGACGCAGTGCAGCGCATCACAGCGAAGGGCATCACCAACTACAAAGGAGGGTTTGAACTGGCCTTCCAGCAGCTCTCTCAGGTACAGGTGTCAGGAACACTGTTGTGTAACATGAGGACGTGGGAGTGTTTGTGTTGTGGGTTTGAGGTTGGCTGGACATCACTGTCAGTCTGTTAAACCAAGTATTATTTTTCTCTACTCAGGACATTCTCAAAAATGTTAAAGGTTTTTTATTACACAATAACCTCGAGCTGTTTTTTGTTTCTTTCACACATCTTTGAGTAATTTTTCCAATTTGTGATGTCATGTAGTGGTAGTTTTCTAGTGAACAGGTGCCTTTTACCTTTTGTTCAGTAGAGATTGACAAAAAAAAAAGAACACAACCTAAATATGCAGGGTTTGTGTGTTGCACATCTATGAATGAAAAACAACTCCAGGTATGTTTTTGATGAGGAAATTATTATAATATAGATCAGAAAATAGCATAATATAGGCCCTTTATATCTTAATTATTTTGGGGGTAACTGGGTTAAACTTAATTCATACACAATTATGAAATTTCTTAAGTAGTGAAACAAAAATCAAAACTGAAATGAGAATCACCAGTTAAAAGTGAGATAAAAGTGACCTCTGCTGGGGTTTTTTTGAAATTACATATTTGTTCAAATGTGTTAATCCTTTTCCTAACCTGTTCTTGCTTTTAGACTCTGTTCACATGTTTCTCTTTTCTTTCACTTTTCCTGTAGATGAACATTTCAAGAGCCCATTGCAACAAAATAATAATGCTTTTTACTGATGGAGGTGAGGAGCGGGCTGAGGAGATTTTTGAGAAGTATAACCCCAAACAAGCGGTATAAACATGCTCCAGTGTTGGATTTGTCATTTATATTGTATATAATTAATATTTTTCTCTCTTCTTTTCTCTGTTTTTAGGTCCGCATCTTTACGTTTTCAGTTGGTCAGCATAACTATGACAAAGGACCTATCCAATGGATGGCTTGTGCTAACAAAGGTACAATAAATCTCCCATGTCACTGTTTATGGCTGTGGATACGTGATGATTAGATAATTATCTTGTATTAAAATCATAATTTTATCCTTATTATGTTTAACCTCTATAGTAAATTATATATTCAGTGAGTACATTTCACATGTAATATCTTTTTTTTAGAGCTTTATTATAATGTTTGTTGTGGATTATTAGGTTGTTTTGTCACTTCCCAAGGTCCATAAAATATAAAATTAAACTTATAGGGGTACATTATTCTGTCTTTATGGTCCTCAGTGTTTCTAGTATTTCTCCACCTATAATGTATTGTGTTGATCAGTGTCAAATATATATTATTTTCTCTCTTTCAGGGTACTACTATGAAATTCCCTCAATAGGGGCTATCAGACTCAACACTCAAGTAAGAATGTACTTTCTGGTCCATTACTGCTGTTCTTTGAAATGTTTGCAAACTGCTCCCTCTTGTGGTTAAAACCGCTAACAAAAACCTTTTTTTTTTTTTTTCTCAAAGGAATACCTGGATGTTCTGGGCAGACCGATGGTTAAGGCTGACAGAAGGGCCAAGCAGGTTCAGTGGACCAATGTCTACCTGGATGCCCTGGTATGTTCATTTTCATTGTTCTAAATATATTTTGGCAATAACTTAACTTATTTTAATCTCAAGTAGCAGGATATGATGAAATATTGCAAATTTAAAGATAAACTCTATTTTAACAAATCCTCTCAGTAGCTGTTTTTGTCATGTTTATATTCTTATCTGCACTCAGGCGACTGTGTGAGTGTGAGAGTTTGTCTGGGGCTCTGAAGCAAGTTCAGTCCATTAGTTTGGGAGATAACAGTCTGTCAGCTTTCATCACTGATCAGCTTGATCCACAACAGAAATATCTCTGTTGTTTGGGAAAATTATATATGTTTTAAAAAGCTATTTAAAGGTGCACTTTAAATCACTGTCCTGCTTGTCCTCATCTAGGTGCTGTTGCTTTGCCTGGAATTTTCCACAGTATTGCATTAAATTAATTATCATTTATTCAATAATATATATTACAACACGTGTTCTTACAGTAAATGGGGATGTTTTCCACAGATTTGACATGTAACTTGACCTTGTGGCATCTGTTTGTCTCCAGAGAGATGCCTCAGTTTACAGTACTGTGGTACATTCTAATAACATCTAAATGGGGACAAGCAGCTGACGTACTCTCCATTTGAAAAGTTACAAAGTGTTATACCTTTTAATTAATGCTTTTCTTTTTCATTTTTTAATCTCTGTTCACTCTGCAATGTAAAATGTGTTTGTTATGCAGGAGCTTGGCCTTGTCATCACTGGGACCATGCCTGTTTTCAACAAGACCAACACCGGCTCAAAGGTACACTGAGGGATACACCCATATGTTTCTTCACTTAACCTCAATTACTTCTTTAGCCTTTGAGTTTGCCTTTATGGCGTTAGTTAGCCTCCTCCTACTCAGCCACTCTGTCTGTATCTGTCCATTGCATAAATCTTCTCTTGACTGTGCAGCTTATATTATGATTCGCAATTGCAAATCATCAGTTTTGCGTCACAGCATAATTTTAATCAAACTAACAAATAAACTGTCACCATGAATTCTCATTTACTATCCCATTTTTTACTTTTATCTCCTGTTTTATTGTGGCTTCCCATTGTATCCTTTGTATATTGAAAACCTCCCGTGTGCAACAGGAAGAGGAACTAGGATGTCAAAGCAAAAATCATAAAAGCGATCAAACCTGCAAATCACAAAGACAAATGATCCAGTAGCTAAATAGTTCAAGATGAGTTTTCATGTCAACCTCGAAGGAGTTGGGGGTTACTTCGGCTGTGACTGAAGTGAGAGTGGAAATGCCTTGTCTGTGAGTCATGGCAGCATGTAAAGCTTTTGGGAATGAGACTGTCCAGATTTCAAATGTTGTCCATTTCCTTGAAGTCATTCAGAACACACCGAGGGATTTGACTCATCCAGAAAGAACAACAGAGATCTGAAGTCGGTCTTGCAGAAAGAAGGTTATCTTCCTCTGACGCGGGTCTCTCTTGTGTTTGCTTTCAGAAATCACAAAACCAGCTCATCCTTGGAGTCGTGGCTGTTGATGTTTCCTTGGAGGACATAAAACGCCTTACTCCTCGGTTTACTGTTAGTGAATATGTTTCCATGCACTTTTTAGAAACTGTACATGTATAATTTAATACAGTCATCAGGGCTAATTTAAAGGTGCATAACGAGGTGCATAACATTTCTAATGAGAGTCTTATTTCCATGGAAATGTTATTCCTTTTCTCGAATCTTCCACAGTTCAGATTAAACCCATCGATTGTGAGTAAGACAAGTGGCTAAAACACTATGCTACATTACAGTTTAGCAGGAATTATAATTTTGAGCAATAGAAACAGCTGTAATTAATAAATGCTTGACGTATATGTTTAATGTCATACCATGGAACATTACAGAGAAAGCATTAGCATCTCCATGGAGACAAGTAGGTAGGGGCACCTTTAACTTCAAACTCAATTAGGACTAAATCGTGGTTAAAGATGCGTTCACACACACTACATGAAAACTGTTATTAAACCTTGAACTAAACCTGGACCAGACCAGAAGTAGAACAGAACCTGGACCAGACCAGAAGTAGAACAGAACCAAAAGAAATCTGCAGAAAAACCCAAACGCGAATGCATCAACGTGAACGCACCCTTGTCCACTGTTAAACTATTGCATAATGAGCAGGAGATCAGGCCTACACCAGGACTCACATGCCCTTTCCTTATCTAGGATTTGAATTTTGAATGTATCTCTGTACAGTATTTTATTTTTTAAATGTGTGTACTTTTGTTCCTCACTCGTATGCAAAACTCCATTTTCTTGCCCTCTCTCTAGTTTGGACCAAATGGATATTACTTTGCTATTGACCCAAATGGTTATGTGCTGCTTCACCCGAATCTCCAGCCTCTGGTGCGTCATATTTATCTTCTCTTGTCATTATTTACAGACTCTATGGTCTGTTCTGTTGTGATGAATTCTGCATAAACCAGGTTTCTGTGATTAGTACAAATTAGCAATAACACTGTGTAATGCATGGCTAATTAGGTGTATTTCCATGTAGACTGCCAAGTTTGATGAACCTGTAACTCTGGATTTCCTGGATGCCGAGATGGAAAATGAATTCAAAGTGGAGGTTTGGAAATAAAAATAGAAACTTTATGTGCATGTTAAATCCATTATATATATTTTTTCCTTTAACTTTGTACATTTATGTAAAAATGTGTTTTGTCGACAGATGAGAAAAAACATGATTGATGGCAACAAAGGGGAATACACAATGATTACTTTTGTCAAGTCCCAAGATGAGGTAATTGTATATCTCTAAAGATTATGAGCTTCATGCAGTGCACATATATTCATCTTTATTTTGTGTATCTTCAAAGCGCTACATGGACATTGGGAAGAGGACATACACATACACCCCTGTCAAGTCAACAGATTATAGGTAACTCTATCAACTTGTTATTTATTGATGTGAATATCTTTGGACAAAATACAGAATCGTGTTTTTTTTTTGCATTTTTTCAGCCTTGCCCTGGTTCTCCCCGAGTACAGTAAGCACTACATCCAGGCCAAAATTGGAGACACCATCACCCAGGCCAAATGTAAGTCCAACCTTGATTTTTGTCTCTGCTTTGTAACATTTGTGTTTCATTTTCACAGACAGTAGACAAATAGTTCTGCCTGGAAAATGACTGCTAATGTACTCCAGCAGTCCCATACTTACTCTGTACAAGTTTGAGATATACAGTACTTATGGTTTATATCAACTATTAGCACATATACATTCAAATTGACTAATCTGCTCTCAGTTGTGGTGATGTTCAAAGCCTTGTTACCAGACAGCAGGGAGAGCGGCTTGGGTCTCCTGTTTCATAGATGTAGTTGTGTGTCTATATGTGACACTGAGAGATATTATGCATCCAAACCAAACTTCAATATGGCCCCATTATGCTTTCATGTCTCTTTGTGCCGGGTCTGTTCTCGCTTGTAAAAGATGTCATTGACTCATAGTGTTACTCAAAGGACTGTTTTATAGCGCGCTGACGGCAGTGAAGATGGAGCCATGCTGATTAGACCCTGTTGCTGTGTCTGTCTGTTAGGTTGTTAGTCCTCCTCATGTATATTACTTAGGAGTTAATAATTCATGACATTAATAGTTTTATTACAGAACTCAAATGCTTAAAGGTCATAATTATTTATACGACAAAAATATTTGACTCACCAAGTGTTGCTGCTCAATTGTAGTAAAAATAGCTTATTGATTTCTGTACTAGTAGTTTTTGCAATATTCTTATTCAAATCTGAATAAAATATTGGAAACCCCCTTTCTTTCTTTTTCATCTCCCTTTCTCCCTTCCTGATGTCTTCACCTCCTCCTGTCTCTCCTGCTTATTCCTCATCCTCGTATGTTGGATCTTCCTGCAGCATTTTTGGGCAAGTATTTTCCTCTTGTGTATTTCCTGCTATTTGTTAATTAAAACAAATATTTTTGGGGGGGATATACATATTATGATTGCCTCTCCTATAAAGCTCCATTTAGCCCTTTTCATTAGAATCTGTTGCTCTAACAGACATTTGTCATAATGATGCCAGCTGACACCTGCTGCTCAAAATATGTTTTTGTTGTTACATTCATTTTTACTGTTCCAATGGTCTTCGAATACTCCAAACACAAGATGTTTTTTGTATAATGGATTTAGCATGCACATTTTATTCCCTTATGTGTAATATTTCCAGCACATATTTTGTATTAGCTTGCATAAAATTTCAACTTTCTTTACTTAACCAAGCTCTTTTGAGTACTTAGTATCTGTCTGTGATAACTACCACATTTAGATTTGTAAGCACTTTGTAAGCAAAGAAAAGCACATGGCTACAATTACATCACAGTCATGGCCACCAAAGAGGACAAGGGGTAGCCCATGTCGTCATCTGAGTTGAAACTGTAGTGCACTATAATACAGTTGTCAACATAACGTGCCTGGTGCAATGTCAGAGCAATGTTTGGTTTATGCAGAACTGGTCTGTGGTTAATATCTCATAGTTTGATCAGATGTGCACATGACACTATAATGCAAATACATGACTGAAGTTGGTTAAGTCCATGGATTTACTCTGTCACAAAAGGAATTTTAATAAAAATGCTAAAATCACATCTAAATGATGACTTAACCCAGACCACATTACAGGCTCCTCTTTGTGCCCCCATCAGTGCTGTCTTCATGTGCATCCAAAGGCCTCAAACCATTTGATTGGGAGCAATATTTCTATTCAGGACTCGCTCTGTGAATAAAATATTGTGCCACCTTTAAACCCTGTGGTTACACCCTGTCTCTTCTGCCTCTCTCTCCCCTCTTGTCTTCACCTCCCCTGGGACGACCCTCTTACCCACTCTCTCTCTCTGCTGGGATTATTTTCCACTCCA
>JACN01026149.1:0-11574 GCA_000787155.1 Scartelaos histophorus
TGTAACAAAAACGACATATATATTGGTAATTCATAGCAAGCTACCATTGCACAAGGGAAGGAGCACAATATAAAAGTTTAATGCAGGTATTCTTATAGGTAAATAACTCCCCCTAGAGCATTATCATTTCAAAAGCAAATTCCAGCGCGGCGAGGAGGGTCCGGGCCGCCCTCGCAGGTGGTCCGGCCTTTCACCGCACAACAGGCCGAGGAATCCTGCATGAGATTATTACTCCGGGGACAAACAATTACCAACACTGCTGTTTCCTTCCTGTATCTACACTCGTATGCGCATTGTCCTGATTTTCTGCATATGTCCCGTGAAAGCGCCGCCTCCGAGTCATTAGACGATTCCCCTTTCGCGCGAGACTCCAGATGGTACCTGAGACCACGGGAGCGGAAAGAGTCATCGCAATCCAATCTAAATGTAACCCGTGTGGTCGTAATAAGCACATTGCAAAAGCTATAATTATTTATGTAATTTGTTCTCTGCAGTAGCCTCGTGCACACATCATTATGTTAAAAATACTTCAGACATCTCCAAATATAAAAAAGAGGTGATTTTTGTATTATAGTAATTAATATTTCAGTTTCTTTTAAATGCTAATGGATCTGGACATGTTTAAAATGTCTCCGGGACTATTCACATAGCAGCATGTTGCGTTTTCTTAAATGTGTTCAAAATGAGCTATAATCTTTAGGTGTTAAGCAAGTTAAAGCCACATTATGTAACTTCTTATGCATTCTTATATATTTTTTTACTCTGTTATTGTAATATAGTGTAATGTTTGAGCTACTGTGTCAAAGTAATTTCCCTTGTCGATCAAAAAAGTCTAAACTTCTACAGTATGACATGAAACTTATCTCCATGAAGAATGTTTCTAAGTATAATTTTAACTTTTTCCAAGAAATCATGCAGGTAAAAGTTCAATAAAAGTAAGATTTTAAGATTCATATGGCAAAATCATGGGTCTTTCTGTGCATGTATCAGTGTTTGTGTATTTCCTTCGGTCACATATAAAAAAGAGGTGTGATTTTTGTATTATAGTAATTAATATTTCAGTTTCTTTTAAATGCTAATGGATCTGGACATGTTTAAAATGTCTCCGTGAACTGAATATTCACACAGCAGCATGTTGGGTTTTCTTAAATGTGTTCAAAATTAGCTATAATCTTTTGGTGTTAAGCAAGTTAAAGCCACAGTATGTAACTTCTTATGCATTTTTATATATTTTTTGACTCTGCTATTGTAATATAGTGTGACGTTTTAGCTACTGCGTCCAAGTAATTTCCCTTGTCGATCAAAAAAGTCTAAACTTCTACAGTATGACATGAAACTTATCTCCATGAAGAATGTTTCTAAGTATAATTTTAACTTTTTCCAAGAAATCATGCAGGTAAAAGTTCAATAAAAGTAAGATTTTAAGATTCATATGGCAAAATCATGGGTCTTTCTGTGCATGTATCAGTGTTTGTGTATTTCCTTCGGTCACATATAAAAAAGAGGTGTGATTTTTGTATTATAGTAATTAATATTTCAGTTTCTTTTAAATGCTAATGGATCTGGACATGTTTAAAATGTCTCCGTGAACTGAATATTCACATAGCAGCATGTTGGGTTTTCTTAAATGTGTTCAAAATTAGCTATAATCTTTAGGTGTTAAGCAAGTTAAAGCCACATTATGTAACTTCTTATGCATTTTATAAATATTTTTTTACTCTGGTATTGTAATATAGTGTGATGTTTGAGCTACTGTGTCCGAGTAGTCGATCAAAAAAGTCTAAACTTCTACAGTATGACATGAAACTTATCTCCATGAAGAATGTTTCTAAGTATAATTTTAACTTTTTCCAAGAAATCATGCAGGTAAAAGTTCAATAAAAGTAAGTTTTTAAGATTCATATGGCAAAATCATGGGTCTTTCCGTGCATGTATCAGTGTTTGTGGATTTCCTTCGGCCACTGCGGTTTCCTTATCAACCCAACAAATGCACAAAAGGTCAAAATCCTCCAGCTAAACTAATTCTGAGCAGGCCTAGCACCAGATCTGTAGAAGGGTCCACTGGTCCTGACAGGTTGCCCCAGTGGCATTAAAGAACGGGTCAAATGCAGAGGACAGATCTGCCATTAGTTAGAATAAAGTGCACCTTAAAATGCATATGACAGATAATGTAATGCAGTTCTGATAAATAATAAAAGTACGTTAAATCACTATTACATTACCATTGGCTTTTATCCTGCACTCTTCTATTTTAAAGTTAATTTTATCATGATGATTTATGTTTTTATTTGTCCATATTGTGTTTTTGATGTCTCTCTTATTCTTAAAGCACTTTGAATAACTCTGTGGTATACAAATAAACTTACCTTGCCTTACGTTACCTTTAAATATTGCAACTGTACCACTTTTCAATTAATAATTTCCCCCCAAATCTCCTGCCCGCTCCTGCCCAGGCCAGCTCCGTGCGTGACTGCGATAAGGGGGGATGTCTATCTATTTTGCCGTGTCATTTAATAGCAGCGATACACATCAGCTATTCAAATGCTTTTTTTTTTTGCTACAGGCTAAAAAGGTGAGCTCCGGTCTGCTCATATTTCCCTGTTATCTGCATTTGCCACGTGCGTTCATCAATCAATTCATCACGGCCGCGGCGGACCTCTCTGCTGTAACCACGGCGACGCACGCTCCCGCCTCGGGCCCAAAGCGTTATTGCATTGGTACCATTAGGCTTTATGAGGCATGTGATGGTATGTGTCATCACCACCACACTGTTACTGTACCAGACACCAGCAGCTCTTTTACTCCTTAATAAAATGCCTGGATATTTGATATATTGACAAAGTTATTGACAAAAATCTATAAAACGTGTCCATGTAGTGAAGATTTTGGGGGTTATTCCGATAAAAAATTATATGTGATCAGCTCTTTTGATATCTTTTATTTGGAGTCACGTGCAGCACCTTCATCCTTATCTCACATCTGTCCAGGCATCTGATAAAAGTTAGAAAAGAAAGGGAAACAAGTCAAGAAAACAATAGTTGACAAGACTAGAACCATAATCATAACATCTAATGAGCAGTGCATCCAGGAGAGAACTTTAAAGCAACAATTTCATGATAAGGGATAAGCCATTAAACAGTTTTGCTTTCTTTTTCTTTTTTAACATGAAAATGGATCTTCAGATTGCATTAAAATGGCCTAACCCAAGTTAAATCATTATTGTGATTGATTGACAGGGGGTGCTCTACATGTGTCCCTAATGGTGCAATGTTTAAGAGCGACTCAATGCACACATGAGCGAACACTGTCAAAAAGACAAAAAAACAAACAATGCAAAAACATAAAACATGGATTTCACACATTTTCAGAAGCCTTTGATCAATACAAGAATCCGTGACCCTGTTCAGACGTTCGATTTTCAACAAAAAAGGTGAGAGTGACTGAAAAACCGGTGCCTAATGCGAGCGTGTGACTGTAACGTGTGAAGGACTCGTTTAGCAGCACAAATCAGCTCACATGTTGTAGTCCCAACTAAAATAGCTTTTGTGTGTCAGATTGTGTTAAAATAAAACTCAGATTAAAGCCTAAGAAGCCTCAGATAAAGCAGTTCAGCATAACCCCAGGGGAATGTTGATGAGATCAGCTGCAAAGTATCAATACCTAACATAATAATATAATATGTAATACTTTAACCACCAGCACCGCATGTGTGTGTGTGCCACGTGTGTGTGAATGAATGATGCACTAAAACGTGTTCTAGGGCCCAAAAAACTCTATAAATCACATGCGTTACTATTTTTCATTGTTATTAACACAAGAATATTTCAGACTTAGTTCATATCTTTAAAAAACAGCTCAAAACTCACCTTTTCCTCAGAGCCTATAAACCCAAAACTCACTGCTTTCTCACTACTTGTATGTTCTGCCCTGTCCTGGTTTTGTGTTACGCTATTGTGTCGTTGAGTTATTGTGAAAAGCTCAATGCAAAACTGATCTATCATTACAGTTATTGTGAGTTTATATCCAGATTTTTGTCAGTATTGTCCCTTCACAGTGACACAGAAGCCACAGTCACTGCTCCATTCATGTCAGTGTCGCCTGTGATGCCCAAACCTCTCACTTTCTGTCTCTATCCTCTCTTCTGTTCCTCTCCTCATCACTTCTCTCTTTCTCTCTTTCTCCTTCTCTCCATCTGTCTCCCCACTGGGTGAAAAGCAGAAATGTGCGGGTTAGATTGTTGTTGTTTGGTCTGATCTGATGTGACGAGGCGCCTCTATCTCTATTTACGCATCTGTTTAGCTCGGAGCGAACAGTCAACAATTAGGTTCCCCTCTTTCTCGGCCACTTTCGAACTCAAACATAAACACAATATGAACACACGATATAGATTCTGTGCACAATCTTATCTTATCACAATACTGACGTTTCAATGCTGAGGAGAAGACTTCAAATACTATTTTCTTAGACGTTGCAATAGCATTTTCAACACAAAATAATGAATTAATTGATACACATTATTATCAATGAATGAAATTAAGAGTCCAGTTGGTTTAGTTTCATTTTTTGATTAATATTTCAAAGTGATATTATACTAGTTCTTCTAGAAAGGTCCAAAAGGATCTATTTATATGATTTATTTTCAGTACCGACACCTGCTCCAGTGAGTATCCAGTTCTGACACATTTTAGTATCGACTGACAACCTCAAGAATATGTATATTGGTCCAACATAATGTTGTACCCTGTGAATTATTAATTGAATACATGAAAGTATGAATAATTTGTGAAGATGTCAACAGGTGCTAAATGGTCTCTGCTCACTGCATTTACATATGGAATCGTTTACATTAGTAAATGTTGTTGGACTAAAAGCTTCAAATGTGCCACTAAAGACACAATTCTGTACTGCTCATGCATTTGTTACATCTTAAACATGTGCTGTCTAACAAATATGGTGCAGGTCCTGGTTTTAGTCTTGGTTTAGTCCCGGTGCACTTCTGGTCTAGTCCCAGTCCAGTCCAGGTCTAGTCCTAGTCTAGTCCTGGTCAGGTCCTACTCTTCAGTCTCTGCTTATTCCAGTTTAGTCTCAGATTAGATGAGTGTGTCTTCATGTGTGAGTTTAGTCTAGTCTGGGGCCTTTTCTGTTTCATTCTATTAAAGAACAAACCAAGTGAAACACTGAGAGCCTCTTGGCTAATCGTTCACCTGGTTTTAAAACTTTATAGCCCTGACTCCTGTGGTAACTTGTCCGTGCATTTTGCTGAATACCTCTTTAATCAGTCAACCTGATTAAGTCTCATTTAGCAATAGCAAAAAATAAATTGATCACATGACTCACTTCAGCATTATCCATGTGAAGAAAACATTTAACCAGGTGAGTGGGCTTCAAATCTGACATCTACTGGTAACATCTAATGAAAATGCAAATGGGAGCTTTAAATGTTTTAATTGTTTCCTACAAAAACAGTTAAAATGTCTCCACTTGACTTTTTCATATTTTCTGACATTGGTGGATTATTTACAGATTCACCAACAGTTTAAAAAGAACGACTTCTAAACGTTCCTCTCTCAGAGGTGAGTCCCATGTCCTTGTTTAACTTTCATTATAATTAAGCTAAATGTCATTTTGCAGCGATAAATGGAGAGACTGTTA
Source organism: Scartelaos histophorus (assembly GCA_000787155.1). Classification (NCBI taxonomy): domain Eukaryota; kingdom Metazoa; phylum Chordata; class Actinopteri; order Gobiiformes; family Gobiidae; genus Scartelaos; species Scartelaos histophorus. The sequence continues at coordinate 5,653 of JACN01026149.1, forward strand.
AATGTCATCTTTCAAACTTTTTTGGGTGAAAATCATTTCTGAAATCAATAATCAGTGGAAAGAGGCCCTGACCCCAAATGTCCCTTTTTGAAAGCGATGAAAACACATGTTGTACTGGTGGCTGCATTTAAAAGAAAAGTGTCCTTAGAAAACCGCCGAGGAGAGGGTCTCGCAGGAGTGCTTTCAGACAGGGGCCGTCCCTCACCTCAGATTGAGTCTGTGCTGTTCACACGCAGCAAATGGAGCTTTTGAGGGCAGCATGTGTCTGCGATCTGCCCGAGTGTGAGGACTGATGCCCGGGCGCCACATCCGCTCGGCTCCTCCACCCATCTGCTCTGACGGACACAATCTCACCACCATCAGGACCGAGCAATAACAACACATGTGCACCTTTATGTGGACAGACAGATATATGGAACATCATTTATTTCATCAGATTTTGAATTTTAAACGCCATTGAATTTCTCACTTTGAATTTTTGTAACTTTGAAAAGACACGTTTGAATCATTTTTATACTGAATTTTAATTGCTGAAATTTTACTTGTACATTTTCAGAGTGTTTCAAATTCAAAATTTAAATTTCACCTTCAGCACAGATATTTTCGAGTCCTCAAGTTCAACAGTCAAAATTCTGAGTAAAATTCGCAGTAAAAAGATTCGCAAAAATGAGCCAAGATGCCAAGACAGAAGCAATCGATCCAAAGTGAGCCGATCTAATTTAGTAACAAACAGGAAATGGTGCAGTGAAGCGATCTGATTGGTCAGAATTAGCCTCATGTAGCTCTTGTGAGTCAATGTTAAACTAAGAGTTGTACGTGGAGGATAAATTACTTAAATTCTCTTACATCAACAAAACTTCAAACCCCGCCCACCGATGAGAACAGCCAATAGGAAACAGCCTCAATCCTCATCACTCACTCTGGATCGATGCTTCTGCCTCGACATCTTGAATCTTTGCTGCGAAATTTTCCACTGCGAATTTTACACTCTAAATTTTAACTGTTGAATTTCTCAGGGCTTGAATACGCAGTGAATATTTAAAAGGTGACATTTTTATTTTGAATTTGAAACATATTGAAAAAGTACACTTAAAATTTCAGCACATAAACTTCAGAATAATTCAAACATCTTTTTTCAGATTTAAAAAATTCAAAGTGAGAAATTCAGTGGTTTTTAAAATTCAAAATCTAATGGAACAAATTATCTTCCATACGGATAATGTGAAAAATAATTCTAATAAAACTCACACATAAGAAGTCTAATCTTAAAGGGCATGTACCTGTATTTCCTTTATCCCAGGACAGATATATTATATAAGCAAATCTTGAGGTCAAAATACTGGTCTCAGCTGTGAAAAGCTCTTATGAACTCATCACAGTGAAGAATTAGGATGCTGAAAATTTGTAAGGTAAGAAAGAACTTTGGAGCACTGCAAACTGCTTAAAATTAACTTTCACATTTTGAAAATCAAGTACAGCGTCTTTGAAATGTGTTTTTGTTGCCCTGTCGTTGTGTCCTTGGGCAAAATGCTACACCTACGCCGCCTATGTTAGTTTAAATGGTAAAAAAGCACGATTAGCTGTAAAAATTTGATAGCAAAATGGCATTAAACATTACTCCCGTCAAGACTTTATAACATTCTTGTTGAAAATAATCAGGAACAGGCAGAGCGTTCGGTCGAATACTTCAGCTGATTGGGTGAATCACGACAACAGCAAATTTCGACCTTTGATGGAACTACTCAAGAGAAAAGAACAGGCATCTTCCCAGTGCACGAATACACAACGCACCTCCGCCATCTCGTATAATCGCAGTCGACATACATATATCTGCAACGCGGGTTTGCTATTGGCTGCACAATGCTGCCCTGTGATTGGTCAGATCTGTTGGTGGGAGCAGTTCAAGACGGATTCTCATGATTTAGATTAAAAGGCCAATTTTACACCCTGTTCTGATCTATGTTATAATAGTGTTTCCTGGTTGCTGTTTTGCTTAATTCACACAAAACAGGCATCTTGAGCTTTTGGAGAAGCACAGAGACTGATCCGACTAATCAATTTGCTGAAAATTTGTAAGGTAAGAAAGAACTTTGGAGCACTGCAAACTGCTTAAAATTAACTTTCACATTTTGAAAATCAAGTACAGCGTCTTTAAAATGTGTTTGTGATGCCCTGTCGTTGTGTCCTTGGGCAAAATGCTACACCTACGCCGCCTATGTTAGTTTAAATGGTAAAAAAGCACGATTAGCTGTAAAAATTTGATAGCAAAATGGCATTAAACATTACTCCCGTCAAGACTTTATAACATTCTTGTTGAAAATAATCAGGAACAGGCAGAGCGTTCGGTCGAATACTTCAGCTGATTGGGTGAATCACGACAACAGCAAATTTCGACCTTTGATGGAACTACTCAAGAGAAAAGAACAGGCATCTTCCCAGTGCACGAATACACAACGCACCTCCGCCATCTCGTATAATCGCAGTCGACATACATATATCTGCAACGCGGGTTTGCTATTGGCTGCACAATGCTGCCCTGTGATTGGTCGGATCTGTTGGTGGGAGCAGTTCAAGACGGATTCTCATGATTTAGATTAAAAGGCCAATTTTACACCCTGTTCTGATCTATGTTATAATAGTGTTTCCTGGTTGCTGTTTTGCTTAATTCACACAAAACAGGCATCTTGAGCTTTTGGAGAAGCACAGAGACTGATCCGACTAATCAATTTTGCGTAATTAACGAGCTTTAAAACATTAGGAAGATCCATATTGGTTAAAACAGGCCTGTGTGGACCTCCTGCGACTGTATTCCTGAGCCTAACACAATGAGAGTTGAAACAATACAGTCTACGCGTTCTGCAGCGACACTGTATAAAGCTTTGGAATACAATAGGCCACAATAATTCCTCCACAAAAAGCGCCGCATTTACTTTGCATTCATTCATTCTCGCTCTCTCTCCCGGCTCCATTTCTCTGCCTCGCGCACACACACACCCGCAAACCGAGAGCAGCAAAAGTGCCAATTGAATTTCCCTTTTTCAGCGACTTGTGTGTGTGGAGCGGGCAGGATCGCCACAAGAACCGGCTTAATCCGCCCCCTGCTCTTCCCCTTTGCATAACCCCCCATCTCTAACCTTCCCCTATTCCTCTCTCTGCCTTTCTTTCCACTACAGATTACATCATTTCATTTCTTTGGGTCCCGCATTTGCACCGTGGCGAGCATCAACTTGCGTCCCTTCGGTGGACCAAATGAACGACTTTTAGCGTAGCATTGGCGAACGCACTCCGAGAATACACTGAGGAGTCAACCGGCTACTGTATCTTTTATCTTTCCCTTTAGCTGAGACATGAGGAAAGAAAAAAAGAAACATTTCCCTTGCCCCCTTCGATGGATCCAAGTGCTAGTTGGTTTCTCGTGCAAATTAAGAATGACATTTAAGAACACTGAACAATTTCAAATAACATCTATAATTCATTAGGGACACAAAACACAACAATGTACACCATTCAGCCCGAGCCGCTCCAAAAGAATCGCTGCAAATGAATAATTCTTTTTCATAATTGGCGCCATGAGGGCTTGATTATACGCGCTCTAAGGCCATACAATGTTACACGGGGAGGAATAATGAAACCTCTTAAGATGGTGCAGCGAGGTCTCAGCGCTCCGGATCTCTGGAGTTTTCTTATATGTTTTCTGTGAAAGTCGGGGCTAAAGGACGATCATGTGGATATAAAGACTAAACCGGATCGAAACTAGAACGGAGCTGTGACTAAAATATAAAACCGGGTCATAAAGATGCTCCTGTAAGTGTCTTGCTTAGTGGTTCAACAACAGCAGGTACTTGTGATGCTATAGTGTAGTCCTAGTTTAGTTTTAGGCCCGTTTTATAGTGGTGTACTTTAAGATTTTGTACTTATTGCTTTCCCTGAAAAGTTCCTCAGTGTGACAGTATTAATAAACATGTTAATCGCCATGGAGACAAGCACATAAAGCAACCAGGCCATGATAAAGGGCAGATCTGTGGAGTGGCGAGCCTTCTTGCAAGGAAGTTTAGTAGATTTTGCCAAGGTATTTTTGGAGCAATAACACCTGTATGTATGAATTAATGTACGGATAAGTGTAATGACATATTATGGAACATTTCAAGCCATAATATAACATCTCCATGGAAACAGTCAGGCAAACCACCAGGAAAAATTGCAAAGTGCGTCTTACTACCACTATAAAACATCCCTAAAGCAGCGTCAAAGCAAACTAGAGCTAAACTACACTGCAAATTTCTCTGATCTGGCCAAGATTTTAAACCTTCAGGTTAAATGCATCTTGTTTTCAGATTTATTATCTACTTACTAGTTCTGAACTGGTTGTATAGTCTTAAAAATTGTCACATATTTCTTTCATGAATCAACTAGTCTAACTAGAAAACTAGAAAATCTTAAATTTCGGCAATAAATGTTTAAAAGGAGCGACAGTCCATTTACCATCGTTTTCCCCTGAAACTTCACTTGTTTTTAGATTTGCTTGATACAAGACGACAGATTTTAAGTACTTCTATCTAGAATTAAGCATTTTTGAATTTATTATAAAGCCATTCATACTAATCATAAACTGATTTTAAGTATGTTTATCTAGAATTCAGCAGAATTTAAAGCATTTTATTTAGACTTAGGCAAACCACCAGGAAAAATTGCAAAGTGCGTCTTACTACCACTATAAAACATCCCTAAAGCAGCGTCAAAGCAAACTAGAGCTAAACTACACTGCAAATTTCTCTGATCTGGCCAAGATTTTAAACCTTCAGGTTAAATGCATCTTGTTTTCAGATTTATTATCTACTTACTAGTTCTGAACTGGTTGTATAGTCTTAAAAATTGTCACATATTTCTTTCATGAATCAACTAGTCTAACTAGAAAACTAGAAAATCTTAAATTTCGGCAATAAATGTTTAAAAGGAGCGACAGTCCATTTACCATCGTTTTCCCCTGTAACTTCACTTGTTTTTAGATTTGCTTGATACAAGACGACAGATTTTAAGTACTTCTATCTAGAATTAAGCATTTTTGAATTTATTATAAAGCCATTCATACTAATCATAAACTGATTTTAAGTATGTTTATCTAGAATTCAGCAGAATTTAAAGCATTTTATTTAGACTTTGGCATCTGAGAACTTATTAATCAGGCCGTGAACACTCAACATAAACTGTTTTTAAGTAAGTTTATCTCAAATTTAGCGTACATAAACTTATTTCCAGCCTGTGAACACTTGACTGCTTGATTCTGGTCTAGAGGGAGTTTATTTTAAGATAACCTGTCAAGTAAAATTATCTTGCTGCACGGACAGATAATTTCACTACTTTTAAGTCATTTTCTGGCCTTTTTAGCTGTGCAGGGGAACATGTTTACCCAACAATCCACAGGTCTACAGATGGATTCTCCCTTCAGACACTGCCTGCTGTCATTGCGCCATTGGGCAAGACAGTTCACTTAGCTTACCTATGTACAAAAGCAGTTCTGTCAGTCCATCCCAGGGCAGCAGTGACAGGAGCAGCTTAGCACCACTGAGTGCACTGGAGAGGGAACATTATGACAACTTAATATGTTGCTCTTAAAGGGGCCTGTCAAGCTTCAAACCAGAACGAAACCAGGCCTAGAATAGGTCTCAACAAAATATTAGAAGTATTTTACGTGTAGTAATAAAATCCATTTAACAAGGCTGCAAAAAGGGCTGATTAAATGAACAGCGCGGTGTTTCTTTCATAAATGGGATAAGGTGATATTTCTTCTCTTTTGTCTTTCACTTTTTGAGTCTTACATAAAGTTCACCTAAGATGTTTGCAGGCACATTTCTGATGGATTATTATTATATTCTCTGCATGTGATGGGATAAAGCAAAATTATATATCGTCACCTTCCTAAAA
>JACN01045797.1:0-12322 GCA_000787155.1 Scartelaos histophorus
CACTCACAGGACATTATGTCTCAGTCATATTTGGATCAAATAAGCGACAACACCATTTTAAAGCAGACATACCTTGTTCTGGTATATAGTTATGATTTGTGTTCCACATATCTGAATTTTACATTTTGTTTAATTCACATAACACAATATTTATCTAAAAAGCCTAAATAGTCAAAATTGCACCATTGACTTTCACATGATGTACATGTGTTAAGGTTTTTTTTTACATTTTGTGTTTTGGTTCAGAAAACAGTATGAAATCCTCACAATGGGTTGACAAAGGCTACGACTAGTAACAACTACAGACTAAGTTTGCAGTAACCAAATGGCTTTATGATAGCCACAGTATATGACAACGGATATGCAAAATTTGCCAATACTGATATAAAGCTTTTAAAATCCAAGCTCATCTAGCCATCCATTATGAAGTCATAATTTACAAATTAACCTTTCGCAAACAAAATATATGTATTATATCTGGTATATAAAATTATTGTTGCATGATTAAGCACACAGCTATATTACTCATGAGTTTATTGATAAAGAAATCTGACGCACTGAGGACAAACTGCAAAAGACACATAGAAAACTGAGGGCAGAATAAACATTAGTGCAAATATCTGCACATTTTTAAAATAATGAGTAACAGTAACTAATCTCTAGCAGAAACACTCTACCCTAGCCCTAGAAAAATACAGTTCAGTTCCATTCTGTTTCATTGGCAAACTTTGCAATACAGTTCTACTAGTTTGTTATGTGCTGGTCGAATGGTAAAACATGCTCGACATTTACAGTAAGTCTGCTGCGAGTTACTACTACACATGTCTAAGCCGTCCTTTGGAGCCTATGTATGAAAAGGATTTGTATTTAATCACTGGGTGAGTTTCTGATGCAGAGCCAGGCTAGTGTCAGTGTGTAATGTGGCGTGTGTTCGACAGCCACACTTCCCAGACTGTGAGGAACTCGAGTCTATTCAGAGCATTCCTCACCACAGAGAGAACCAGCTCCTTTAAGTGCTAATTAAAAACAATCAACATCCTGCAACAAGTGTGAATTAAAACATATCAGCTATAGGGCTTTGGAATAGTGAGCCAAGTTAACCCTTTAAATCATGTGATTTGTGGTAATTTACACTAGACTTGCCACAACATAGTAAAAAATACTCCTATAAGCTATAATATTGAAAGCCATTTGATCTGCTCCTGTAACTCCACTCAAACACATATTTAACAGATGGATTTCACGGATTTTGAATTAAAAAAAATATATATTTTTTTACTTTCACAAATTAGAAAAAAATAGTTCTACAGTCCCCTTAAGAAAAAGTGCTTAAAAAAATGTTTTGGTTACTCTTCACAGGGAAGTAAGAGGAGTAACAGATCTATTATGTGAGTTCTGTTGCCATTTAGAATTAAATGTATGAGTATAAATGTATTTAACTTAAAGCAGCTCCAATAAAATGAGCTCCAATAAATATAAAGCACATAAAAGGGTTAGGGTTAATAATTACAGTGTTGTGTAACTCCTAAAAAGGAGTTAATGTACACACTATTCTTCTATACACACCATGGAAAAGGCACTGGTAATAATGTGAATAGATTAAAAGAAACCTTAAATTTTAAAAGAAATTGATGGAATGCCAACATTTTACCACCGTTACAGGTTAAGACATATTTTCAAAGCAGTAAGGGCTCTAAAAAAGCAAAAAGTTTTCATTAAAACAAAAACAGGTAGATATTTTGTCATAGTATTTTACAGAATGCTGCTTCTGTTTCAATTAAATAAACCCTGAGCCTTGAAGTCCAACATTATCTTGTCACATTAATGTTCTAATTTTCTGAAAAAAATAAATATTCTATTAGCCAGATTAACATAAAACAAATCATAGATATTTGATGTGTAATATAATTATACAGTCCAGCTTTCTTTGGCTCAATTTAGAGCTAAGCAAAGCAATTTGGTTTTTCTGCTGTTTCTCCACTTTGCTTTCACAAATGCAGACAACCATCTAGAAAATAAATTAGCTGCTGAAAATATAATACCATCACATAAAACAGAACTCTTTTCAAGTGCTCCACTGACGCACAATGATAACCTGCTGAAGAAAATAAATTATGTCAGATTAAACATAATGAATTAATTTTATTCAGTAATGCTTTGGTTACTGCAAAAAACAAAGACACTTTCTAAATAGAAAATGACATAATCAAATTAATTAAGATTTAACAGTCAAACCCATCATGTGTTTTGTATCTGTGGTACAATTTATCCATCACTTCTTTTCAACTGCAAAATACTAAAATGTTGGTTTAGAATCACATGTAGGGATGGTCTGATACCAATATCCAATATTTGACTGGCTGCTGTGTAATAAATAATATTTGCTGTTACCAATTTTGCTGACTTTAAAAGCATAAGTTGAAGTAAAATAATAAATTATAATAAATAAAAAATAATAACATGGGCTGGTTAGTGTGGGAGACAGCTGAGAACACCAGGTGCCACAGTGGGGCAGCAGTGGCTCTACTGAATGCTATTGTTGTGTCTTCTTAAATAGTAGTGTAAGTGTACTAAATAATATTTAAATAGTTCCTTAATAGTATGTGAAGTGAAGTGTCTTGCTTATACATGCAGTGAGAAAGTAGATGACACTGGTTGCAGGGGCCGATGGTGCAGACTGGCAGCCTCGGTTCTGTCCGTCTACCCCAGGGCAGCTCTGGCTACAGCTTCCCACCATCAAGTTAGGACCAAATGAATAATGCAATGTAAAACTCTTTCTTGAAAGGCGCTAAATAGCACATCTAGGACATAACTATTAAGATGTGAACAATATATCTCCCATGTCTCACCCCACCCACCCCTTCCTTGTTCATTTCAATACAGAGCTCTGAAATTGCACAGCCAACCCACACAAGCGCAACATCAAAGCATTGTGAATTACTGAGGATAAAAGCTGGGCCCTCCACTTCACCCTAAACTCCTGTTGTTTACATGAGCGAAGGGATCAATACTGAGCGCAGAGAGAGGCCTGGACTCAACATCAGGGTGAAGCAGAGGAGCTGTGGAGCTGTCAGAGCCTGGTGCCTTTAATAGAGACACAATAGACCTCTGTGCAGCCTCTGTCTGCAGCATGCTAACTGCTAACACGCCAACACTGCTAACTCTCATGCTGTTCTGTCCGTCTACCCCAGGGCAGCTCTGGCTACAGCTTCCCACCATCAAGTTAGGACCAAATGAATAATGCAATGTAAAACTCTTTCTTGAAAGGCGCTAAATAGCACATCTAGGACATAACTATTAAGATGTGAACAATATATCTCCCATGTCTCACCCCACCCACCCCTTCCTTGTTCATTTCAATACAGAGCTCTGAAATTGCACAGCCAACCCACACAAGCGCAACATCAAAGCATTGTGAATTACTGAGGATAAAAGCTGGGCCCTCCACTTCACCCTAAACTCCTGTTGTTTACATGAGCGAAGGGATCAATACTGAGCGCAGAGAGAGGCCTGGACTCAACATCAGGGTGAAGCAGAGGAGCTGTGGAGCTGTCAGAGCCTGGTGCCTTTAATAGAGACACAATAGACCTCTGTGCAGCCTCTGTCTGCAGCATGCTAACTGCTAACACGCCAACACTGCTAACTCTCATGCATATGTCGCAGTACAAATACGGAGAAGTCAGAAGCACATTACTGCTACAGAGATATAGTGCAATGAACAATACTGAAAGTGCTTTATGATACTGAAACAAGAACAAGGTGCAAATCCATTTTTAAATATACAATATCAATAAAGGCTTGAGTTATACATAAATAGCACAATTAACCAATTATTAGCCAAAGAAGTTACAACAGTTTAAACCTCAAATCTTCTTATATATTCTGTTCATCTTCTGATACGAGCTGATACGAGCCTTTGTACTTTTTCTTAATTTCTGTTTGTCCAACTTCTGATAAAAACAATACTGAAAGTGCTTTATGATACTGAAACAAGAACAAGGTGCAAATCCATTTTTAAATATACAATATCAATAAAGGCTTGAGTTATACATAAATAGCACAATTAACCAATTATTAGCCAAAGAAGTTACAACAGTTTAAACCTCAAATCTTCTTATATATTCTGTTCATCTTCTGATACGAGCTGATACGAGCCTTTGTACTTTTTCTTAATTTCAGTTATTTACAACTGATCTGAAGTACAACTATCAATCTGGACAAGTAAAACATTAATGGAAATCTATAACCCACTTATTTTAGGTCAGATTAACCTTTCTGTGAAGAATCTGGACCAGTTTGTACTCCAAACCCACAAATCAAAAAAGGAGATATTAAAAAAGAAAAAAGGAAAAATTACTGAATATGTACTCAAGATAATAAGCCACAAAAATACTGTCACTATTGTAATTAACATGACATGATATGATGTGCCAGTAGAGATTAACCTGATGCTAATAGACCATAGGCTAGAGGCCTACATGAAGAACAGTTCAGCCGCTTGTTTTCAGGGTAATGACCAAACATTCTCCCACACACTTTTAAATGTAAAACAAGCTTTTCAAAATGTAATTCTGCATCATCCATCGCTCTCTGTGCCCTTTTGTGAATCGTGGCTAGATTTGTTTTTATTTTATATTTTTAAGTATCCCAAAGTCAAACTGCTCTAAAGAAATTAATTTACTAGACAAAAAACAGTGGGCAGAAGTACGGTTGACACTGACAGACCAGAACGTGGTTTGGCTTGGGCTGCGGCTGCAAACTTAAAGCGTACAAAGAGCATGGCAATTGCATTTAATGGTGTTCAGAAAACAGAACAAGCTTTCACTTTTAGAGCAGAGGCAAAAATGTCTCTAGTTATGAAACAAAAAGGTGCTAGAGGTTACACATTTTTTATATAAACGTAAAGGTTTTTACAAATATAGCATGTAAATTATTAACAGATTTCAAACCATCTGGAGCTCGACACAAAAATATGATAAATGATGATAGCCCCTGACACAATAACTCTAAATCAGGATGGTCATAATTCATAACGAAAGGATAACTGCAGCAAATGAAAGCAGTCAAGAAGATTTATTATAAATCATAAAGACAAAGTTGCCCACTAGAAATATCATTCACCTAAAATCTACTGAATGAAAAGCCAATCTGGTAATTACTGTGACAGGCCTAGTTGAGTTTGTCAGTAGATAAAAATAATATGCAAATTTACAACTGATCTGAAGTAGTACAAAGTATATTTGTACTGCTGTACCCTCATGTCTGAACTGTATTGTCATTCTCATGCTTTTGATTAAACTATGTCCTCTGAGCAAACACTATGTGCAATTTCCTTTTGATGGCAGAGATTAAGGCCAGCTGAGGTCAGAAGGGCTGATGGGAAATTGGCTGCACTGAATATATTGAACAGCTATTGTAAATATTGAGCGAGTGAGACATGCACTATATACAAAATAGATAGAAAACGTTTTTACTGGAAATAATTTGCACAAGAACAAAACTTCTCCTTCAGCAGAAGCCAGACTGACATGTGCGGCACTCTTGATTCTGGTTCTTCACAGACATTATCTGGGATGGTTTTCAAAAAAGCGACGAGGAAAAGGTGAAACATTCAGACAAATATCCAGTGTCACAGCAGTGGAACAAGGAGGGATCAAACTTTTGATCCAGTTAAATCCAGGTGAGATAAAAGTGTCTTTCCCTCAGCAAGTTTTTTCTGAAATAAGTCAAACTACATCCCCGAGTGTTGCCATGTTTGTTTTAGTTTAACTAAAGTTTAGTAACTATAATCCTGCCTTGTGATTGGCTAAATAATAAAGTTATTTTATTTCTTGTTGACCCATCTATTATAAAGATTATTGTGAGCAACTGTGATTTTGATAATAAAAAGTGAAATATTGCAATGGTATCAGTAAATGTGACTGACCTGGTCAATGATGGAGTCCAGAGTGCTGAGCAGTAGGAAGCCCCGCCCCCGGACCAGGTACTCCCCCAGAGCCACCATATGACTCTCCTCCTCATCCTCGTCCCGGGCCTCTGCCCTCTGGGCCACTGCGCTGCACAGCTGATGTACATCTGTCAGAAACTCTCTGGCCAGCGTGTTACTGGCCCCACTCATGTCTGAGCTGAAACAGGTAAAAAAGACATAACAAAACCTATCAGAGTCATGATATTAACATCACAGTACAAGGTTGTACAACGGCCCAATTTTAATCACATCCAGATCAAATCAAATTAATTGAGAGGTCGACAGTCAATCCTCTGCTCCATGTTTAGTGAAAATGTGTGATTGACAATTTGCAAAATTACATTTGGTTTGTAACAACTAAATAATTCTCAGGTCCACAGACAAACCATTCATCATTATATTTTAAAGTAAATTATCAAGTTGCATGAATCCCCAGAAAAATTAAGCCAAACCAACTCTTTGAGCAAAAACACAGCAGGCAAATGTGAGCATGGAGTGGAACAAAATGAACATCTTGGAGAAAAGGCACAGAGTAAAGTCGTTTAAGTAATTTAAGTAGTGAAAATCGGTGTTCTTACCTAAGCAAAGCAAGAGCTAAACAAATATCCCTATAGTAGAAAAAGTCTAGTGTCCAGTTTGGAGCTAGTTAGCAAGTCAACAATGCTTTTCTCCTCCGAGCACGTTCACACTATCGCTCACACGGGACATTCAGGACACACTTTATAGGCTATATAAAGATATAGACTATGTAGACTACTATTTATATTATAATTAAGGATTAAATGTTAATTCATTTGATCTACTACATGGGCAACAATAATGTTAGCGTGTTCAGTCCACGTGGCAATGGTTAACACTCCCTAGTCTTATCTCCATTAGAGCAAAATGAATGAAATTGGTTCTTCCATATTCTCATTTTGCCTGAATTTTTAGTCAACAAAAACCTCTTCACAGTATTGTTAACTTAGGAAATCCCCCAGAGTTAGTGCACCAAGCTCCAAACAAACAAATGTCCACACTTTTCTCCCTGCGAAATTGCAATCTGCAGCACAATAGGCTTCTGCTAGCTGTGGCTTTACAAACAATCTTTTTATCTCACCAAATGTCTGTAATCCTGAAAGTTTTGCTCCCGTCATGTTGTGTATATTCCGGGTTAAACTTGAACTCAGTCGGCTCTGTCCGCATACCTCCTTGCACGATGGCTGACTGAATTTTCTGTTCTGCAGCGCAAATTCCATTAAATTGGAATTTCAAATGGAAGCCTTTCAGATTTGCAGCAGATCAGCGTATCACATGAAAGCACATGATGTCACATGGCGAGGGGACAGGCCTCGGAAACAAGGCCAAGCCCTCCCTGACCTGTGCAGGACCCTCAACTAAATGTCAGTTGCCGTGGATTTAAAGGTTAGTAATAATATCATAGCAAGTAAAACATATGTGTATTCAGAATTATCATCCTAGAAGATCTTCAACATTCAACAGTTTTTCCACTATTCAATAAGATTTACAAAATGAAATGGAAGTTATTTGATCAGAAATGCACCTCCTGCATTTTCTTTTTTAATAACAGAATTTTTGGAATTGGAAAATAGAAAAAAAAAAAAGAAAATCTAATAAATTTCAGGTGTAAAAGCAATACAAAAGACAGATCACTTTGTTTACTGGAACATTTGTATTGGAACAAATATTAGTGTTCAGATCAGTCTGTGCCTCTGGATACAATAATTACATCTGGAGCTCTAAATTGAATCATAAGCAATATAAAAATAACAGTAATTATTTTAACCAATCATTTTCAATAAATATAATTGGATTCTCTCATTACCAGGGACTTTGAGGCCGCTTCCACTCAGAATGTGTGGAAGATATTTCACAAACCCAAACAAACAAGTATTGAATGGGGGAAATATTTTGTTAAACTAGATTTTTTAAACCATTTTTAAACAACAGAACTTCCCTAATGTTATGTCATAATTTCATTTTGTCTGAACCTGATTTTAATCATCTACTTATATTATTGCCTGGTTTGAAATGAGTTTGAAAGACTAAAGTAGAGAGAAAATAATTACAAAAATAAAAACGGGAAAAAAATAGTAGTATATGGTAGAATTATTATGTAATCGTCTTGATATATGGACTCACACTGTAGGTAATGTAATGTCATAGTCCACTGAATACAGCTTATTTTAGTGTTTGAAGACATTTTGAGATACGATCGGGCTGCATTCCTACTAACAACAGCACCATTGTATTCATATATTTGTATTAAAAATGAGCACAACTTTTGTTTTTTGTTTATTAGTTATTATTTTAAATCTACAGCAAATTAAAGGGCCCGTACCTGATTTTAGTATAAGTGTAAGTATATTGAACCACAGTACAGCACAGGTATTGTGAGTCCCCATCCCATAATGCACCTCAGCATCTAATCCAACCACTGCTTTTGATATTCTTCAGACAAAAACAAAATTCCAGCAAAAATGACTGGAGTGGCCAATTACTGGTTTTATTACTAAGAAAAGTAAACGTTTTTTTCTGTTTGGACACAAGCATTTTTTCTTTGAACCATTTTAACAGAAGCTGTCCAAAGTCATCAGCACTCAGCCGAAGACAGGCAGATTTCATGAATGCTAATGTGGCTGACTCCAGGTGCAGTGTGCGTGCATTACTTAAACAGCTTTGAATACAAACAAGAAGCTGAAGAGGTGCTAATGTCCCTAAACTTTCCCTCATCAGTATGGAAATCTATGCAGCCAGGCCCTCCAACTCTAATGCAGCCGGATTGCATAATATGAGAAACCTTTTACTCCAGAAAAAATAAGAGTTACACTGACAAGAAAGTAGTGCTTAAAGTAGTTTTGGTCAGAGGTTGCTAAAGTGTTTCTTTTTTTTTTTTTACTTGAATAAATTCAGTCCAATTTTGGTCACATAAAAGGTCAACAATGGCTTAAAGCAGCTCACTTTTAGAAGGAGTCATATTATGTAAAATCAGCTTTTAACCATGTTATAGCTGTTTCCCCTTCTCATTTATGCACTTCAAGTTTCATGTTTGAGTCATTTTTATTTGAAATGTTCTCGCTCCCAAAAAATACAGTTTTCCCAAACCCCCTAAACATGACCTCTGTTCTACACTTAGTTTCTCTAATTGGCAATTTAAAAAGGCTAAAATAATAATGAATAGAAATAATGATAACGTGTGTGTCATAGATTAGAACTATATAGCAATAAAAGTGTAATGCAACTTTTTTTCAAAACGAGGCCACAATTTTAAACATTTTGTAACTTTATCTGCAAAAATTAAATATCAGTGAGCTTTTATTTTGAGTGTTTTTACATGAAACCTTCACTGGTTTTCTTGTTAACTGCTTGGTTAAGCCTGATACTAAAATGTTGATGGAAATCAAATCAAAAACACCCACGTACCAGAATTTCAGTGCATCTTTGGTCTGGTTGGGGAGATGCTGGACATAGTGGAAAAGACAAAGGAAGTTCTCCAGACTCTGAAGAGTGACCTAAAAGAGAAAATACAAGAAAAAGATTTAATTAAAAATATCTTCCAAAAACACCCCATCGCATGAGAGCACAGCCCACTATCCCAGAGGAAACAATGTTAGGAATTTCCAGTAAATCTTGGTAATTGTCACACATGATGCTACACTGATTTAGTTAGTGATGTAACTAACTTCATTACAGTTTGTGATTTACAGGAAAGAAACAGTGCTAATTGTGTGTATTAGAATATATCATTACTAACAAACTTTAAAAGCTTTGTATTATGAACATTTACCCCTGTGAGCTTTACATAAAGGAGCATTGTGTAACTTTTCTGGTGGAGGTTCCATAAGATCTGGAATGTTTCACAGTCTGGAGGTTAATCTTTCCACCTTCATGGAGACCAGACCAGACCAAGTTACTGGTCAGATCTGTGGAGAGGAAACCCCACAGACAGACAGAGTTTTTCTAGTAATTTTTGAGCTATAAAACCACCTGTAATATTACATCATATTAATGTCATATTCCAAAGAAACAAGCAAACAAAAAGTTACACAGTGCAGCTTTAAGCCCTGTTAGAATGTTACAACATCAAAATCATCTGGATGTTTTATTTTATGTTTTAGTTTGACTAACCATTTATCATTAGTCTATCTACATGTCCAAAGCTCAAAATGCTCCATTTTGTGATGTCCACCAAATGACCACATTATAAAAATATATGGAGTTTAAAAAGTGGAGCATAGTAGAGCACTTGTTGTATTATCACATGACTGATGTGTGTGAATGAACCACAACACAACTCCACATGTTTCTGATCAGGAAACATTATAACTTAGATCAGAAAACAGTGTAATGTAACTTCTCTGATAAAGGGTCACAGATAATCCAGATAATCCATTAGAAAAGGTAACGTAAAGTGCAACTTTAACACATTTAAACATGATAATGGTAAAGCTTACGGTTCAAAGAAATATTTTAACAAGTGTGGTTTGGTAAGTGATAAATCATACTTAATTGTGCTAAAATAAAACTGATAATACTGGAAAATAACTCGTGCAGTTCTAATAAATTTTCCCAGAAACCAAATAAACCAAATTCAGTAAGTGAAAGTACATGATAGTTTATGAGGTGCAGCCAATGCATTACAATGGCATGTGTATAAGTGTCTATAGAAATATGATAATTAAAGTAATAATGATTAGATTATTTAACCTGGGACCTCAGATTGTTCACGTCTGACTACAGATTCTGCACTTTTGTCACGACCCCCCTAACACCTTTAAGTGCATTAACCCTGGAGGGCGCCTTAATACCTCCCCGACAGGCGAGCGATGTCATAATCCCGCGCCTGTCAGATCTCAGCCCACACAGGTCTGCAGCTAATCTGACACCGCCCCCTCGTTCATTTGGGTCTGATCCCTGAATGAGTCGACCACGTAAAATGTCTGGGTCAAGCACAATAAAGGCGGCTGAAAAAACAATAGTGTTAAAAGAGAAGAGGAAAAAGGAAGGAAGGGTCAAGTCTGGCTACAGGTCCAGACACAGACTATTGATTATGAGCAGGCATAAGAGTTCATAAGATACAATAACAGCAGTTTCTCACAATCTAGAAAATCCCAAGCGAGTTAAAAAGTTCAAGTTAAAAGGTCCAGTTATTGCTTTTTTTCCCCCGTTTAATACAGATCTATTGTATAAGAAGCTTTTGAGATCAAAACATGTGAAAAGTGTGGAGTCTACAGCCAATGAGAATGACAGGAAGTGCCGTTAGCATGCTAGATGTCTGCTTTACATTCACTGCAAATCTCACTGGTTTCTGAGACGTGTGAAAAGTGCTTATAAAGTAAATTAAATGAGTTTATTTAAAATGTAAACCAAAATGTGATGTATTAATCTATCAAAATGTATCTTGGCCATAACATTTTTTTTTTAACATACTGAAATAGTAATAAAGAAACAATAACCAGGAAACATCAGAGATATAAACGTAAAAATATATGTGGCCACAAAAAATACTGCGGGTTTAGAATACAAAAAGGTATTTGTAGGGAGTAATGTCACAGATCAACCATAGAGAATCATTTGGTTACCTGTTTACACGCTTTTATATGTAGGTCATTCACATATTATATAACCACATAAAAACTTTTAAACTGAGAAAAATCTGTTTAAAAAGTTTATTTTTAACTGCATTTAACTGCAACATTATAGAGCTTTTTATAAGCAACTACATGTACATTAAGAGGTTTAAGAACAGTACTGGCCACATCCTTCCTGTGTCTGAAAGTCACAACTTCAGTCTAGCCCAAACATCCTTACATAACACACCACAAACACTGCTAACTTTTAACACTGGTAACTTTTAACACTGGTAACTTTTAACACTGGTAACTTTAAACACTGGTAACTTTTAACACTGGTAACTTTTAACACTGGTAACTTTTAACACTGGTAAGTTTTGATATCAAAACAATAACACTACAATACAATTTTTTTTTCTGCAGAATAAATAGACTTTAATATTGTTACACAAGTGTTTACGTCTATTAAAGTCTCACGACACAATATCAGTACCATGTTTATTATGATATTATACATAATAACATGACTGACATAAATCAGTCATTTTAATCAGTCATTTGGTTCATTTATTATTCAAATCAGTGACATTTTGAACAGCTTGAAAAGTCTTTGAAGTTCAAGTGCAAAATTCAAGTAACAACTAAACATTAGAGATGTAACGAAATCCAAATCTCTTGGTACGATATTTTCTCAATATGCATCTCACGTTACGATATTTATTCTGATATTTTGTGGAGGTTTACAAAATTGAAATTGAACATGCTACATTTTACTTTTAAA
>JACN01105557.1:0-12080 GCA_000787155.1 Scartelaos histophorus
GCGGGCGAGGGCCGTTCGACGCTGCTTTCGGCTTTAATTATCCTTTCTTCTTATTCCTCACACACAAACTCACTTTCTCTGCATCCCTCTTCTCACACACTCACTTCAAACATCATTCATTAACTTTTCCACCTGCGTCTGGCTTTGTCATAACCTACAAAGCCAGAGATTTATGAAACAAAGTTCATTAATGTTTGCCATCAGTTGCGTTATAGTGCGTATAGTTTGGCTAATTGCGTTTTTGCAGAGGTAATTTAGGGACAGTCCCTTACTCCCATCTCCTCTGACGTCCGAGTATTCTGCCATGAAGCGGAGCCTGAAAAGTTTGTTTGTTTAATTAAACCATTAGGCCGTGAGTCAACCCTTCAATGGACTAACGCGCAGCGACAAACCTTTCTGCTTGTCTGTGTTTGGTGAGTAATAGCGGCTCTGTTGATTCATTCATTTCCATGATAGTTAACCAGTAATTGTCCTAGATCGCTGCCGTTTTTCTGCACACACTTCATGGATTACTTCCCTTGTGTGTGTGGGTTAGGTCAATAATCCTGGTAAAGAAACTTTTCATCTATTATGACTTGTGTCCTCTTCTCTTTTTTAGAGCTTATTCATCCTTATTCAGGATGGTGTAGCACAAAAAAGAATTCCTGTATTCCACGAGGAGTCATTAGTTTCCAAATTTATACTGACCCTACCCTAAGTTTCTCTATTCTGTCCTTAGTTTTTTGATTAATACCTTTAATATGTGAAAAAAAATCCCTCAGTCGTCCAGGTAGAATCCATGGCAAAGGAAAATAAATTTGTCAACTGGACAAAAGTTATTTGGTCGAATACGTTTTGCACCTTTGCCAATACCTTTAATACCTTTTATTAACACCAGTTCAATCCCAGCTCTGATTCATGTATTTATTAATAGTAATAGTTACATTTATAATATCACTAAACCATAAAATAACTTGATAATATTGCGTAAATATAACAAAATAAAGACAAGATTTATCAGGGAAAATACAACCTCAATGTATAGTCTTGCCTAACATCTTTCTTTATTTTTTATCACCCGGTTTGGTAATAGTTCTTTTCTAATTAATGTGTGCGCATGGTCAGTATCATTTGTTATTTTTAGCTCAATGTCGAGCCAACGATCAATTTGTTCTACTTGAAAACTCTTGAAATAAATGATTTTTAAAAAGCGTTTTGGCTCATTCTGTCTGTGTCCCTGGGGTGTGCGAGTGCATGATCAGAGTCAGAGGAATTTGGCACAGAATATCAGCCTTGTTTCTGTTAGTTTGCCCCGGGACATGTTTAGCCAAAAATCCCCTAAACAGAACAAAAATGACTGTTCCTGAATAGTTTTAGAACGGGCTCGATCTGTATCAGGAAAAAACATGTTAACAATAAACAAAGTGCTTAAGATTTGGGTTTAAAATCACATGTTTTCATCTAAAAAAAGACAGAATAAAGACTTTTCCTTTATGTCAAAAATGGAGTTTGACCTACTGTAGAACTCTGTGAAGTAAAAAAAATACTGCTAAAAGTGTGAGAATGGTGGTTCATTAGTGTCCATCAGATTAGTGGGTCCACAGTGCAGATGAGGTCAGTGTTTAGTGTTATTTACTTGTCTCCTGGCTGACACATTTCACACAGAACCTCCACGTAGCCTCAGACCGAGCACGGACCTCACTACGAGCTGCTCCGTTTGACCTCGCGCAACAAAAATGACGTCACCGCTCATTTGGCCCCTTGTGCGAAGTGCGGAGGAGCGAGTCTGTGTCTTTTATCTGCACATTCCTCTCCTCATACCTTCTCGCCAGAAAATTCTGACTCCGCTTTTTGAGAAATTCCCAGAGATTCCCTTTTGGGATTTCTCAAATTTTGTTACCATTACCACAGAAATTCCATTCCCGGGAGTCCCCTCGTTCTTAAAGAGAGTTTCTTAAAGATGCGCTGTGCAAATTTTCTGAAAGGGGGATTTCCTCTGCTGATGTTTTGCTGTGGAATGTTCACCAATTTGGAACTACACTTTATTAAATTACAGAAAAAAACAAAAATGATGTTAGCCTCTTCACAGACCTGAACCTAACTGCAGTTCCCATGGTCGTGGTTAACTGCTCTTGTGGCTGACCCGCTGAGCACTTTTTTAACTGAATGCCCCTGAACGCCCCCAGAAGAGCTGAGGCAGGTGTGTGCTGCGACCAACCCCGTGTAAAACTGTAGAAAATGGATGAATGGATTTTTTTATTTTCACCTTTTCCTTTAATCACATGCATGCACATTACCCTGGGATATGGGCAGATCTATCTTTCTGTTTGAACTGGTTTAACCCCTGCTGCACAACCTCCAGGGAGAATAAACACTGTGTGAGCTGCACTAATGAGTTAAGGATATTTATCATTTAAATGCATTCCACTAATAACATATATTGAATATGACTAAAACGCTACTGAAATACAATTCCGAATAAACCTATAATACAATAATGAATAGAGTGAATAAATCTACATTAAGAGTATACGGCTAATGAAAAAATACTGCCAAAATCAGGGGAAAAACAGCTCTATATGCGGGAAAATAAAAACAAAAATGTATAAATTTTGATTTTTATAACTATTTGCACCTGGCAGTTTATGTGGACTTAATACTCTGTGCTTCTTTACTCTCATTAAGGGAAAAACAACAATTCTTTATTTTAATATTTTATCTATTTCCTGAACATTTTCTAACAAATTATTGATTTCACTTAAGTTTTTCTTCTTTTCTCAAAGTGAAACCTAAAAAAAAAATAAAAAATTATGTGTTGTTCTATTAATACATGCACCTTTTTGTACATTCGCCACTACAATCACCAAATGATAATGTCACAGTCACACATCTGTGTTCCTGTGTGTGCAAGTGCGACAGAAAACCAGTGGATGAAGTACTCAATTGTGTTACTTACGTAAATGTACAGAATCAGATACAGGAGCAATATATTACTCAAGTAGAAGTAAAAGTATCACATGAAAACAAAAACAATTGAAGTACCTGTAGAATTTTGCAAAAATTTTTGGAACAATTCAAGTATTAATTGATTTCAACTGTATTTGTGTATTGGGTTTGCTCAGCCTTAAGTCAAATTAAATGTTTTTCAGCAGGTCTCAAACCATAAAGAAACATATTTTTTTCCAGTCCAGATCTAAAACATAGTGGAGTGGAGTGTACAGATCTGCTCTCAAATGTAGTGAAGTAGAAGTAAAAAGTATCCACTGTGAAATGTACTTAAATGTGACTGTGTAACTTTTTGGTGTTTTTTTATGGATATACAGCTCTGCTTTTTCACTGATTCAGTTACAGGTGATTGTACTGCTCAAAAATACCTAGAAAAACAGACATTCTGACTGTAAGTGGGGTTGCCTCTCCGCAGATCTGACTTGTGACTTGGTCTGGTTTCTTAAAGATAGAAAGGTTTAAAGCCACACTGTGAAACATTCTAGACAAAGCAATAACATCTCCATGAAAAAAGTATTTAATGGACGCTCCAGCCTCCTCCAAAAGTTACACAATGCACCTTAAGTAAAGTACAGACACCTCAAAACTGTACTTTGTATTTTACTTTTGTACTTCATTACCTTCCACCTCTGCAGAACACCGCCTCTTCCAAGAACCCTACATGAATATGAATAGAAACAGAATCGCTGCTACCTGCTATCACTGCCTCTATAATCACTTAATGCTGGGTTTTAACTCGCCCGTACAGACAAACAGATTGAGCTGCATAAATTTCACCATTCATTAACAGCTGCGCGGTCTGGGATGCCGATAAGTGACACAGATAGAACGAGCGGCGTGCATGGGCCACAGAGATAATTAGTGGATAATTAAGCAGCGTGGTTGTATGGGTAGTGGATGTGAGCGTGGCTGGTTTGGGGCAGTTGGGTTTTGGGCATTTGCGCGTTTTCATGAGGAGAGGGGGTAATTCGGAGCCCTGTGAAGTGCTTCAAAGTGCAGGCAGCAGCCGCACCACAGTGAATATCAAGTGAACTGTGCCGAATGTGGCCAATAACACTGTACAAATGGGTAAGGATGGATCTGTTCTGAGCAAAGTTCTGTTTTTATGTATATGTTAAAGATGCGCTGGGTAACTTTTCTGGTACAAACTTTATTGATCCATAAGTGAAATTATGGACACAATAGCTTGCACATCACAATAAATATAATAGCAAAGAGCAAAGATATAAATTGTAATAGTAACTTCAAAAATAAGTTGCAAAAATAGCCTTTCCCCATGTCTTTGAATGAGTATTGCAAAGGACTTATATATTGCAAAGGGCAAACAGGTGATATCATGTTAATTCTGCATGTTTTTCCATATGCTTTAAGGATATCTGTAAATTAATAAATGTAAAACAGATCAATTTCAAACTAGGGACATAATTTATATAGGCTGATGTAGGGATAGTTAGGTTTTATATCTGTGCACAGGTATAAATAAATTCACCTTGGAACATTACAACATTACTCTCTCAGTTTATTTTTTATTTATTCTTCCCATGTTCTTTATTCTTTGTGTGTTTTTGTAGAATTTCCGCAACATTCCACACTGCTTATGCCATATTATAAGCAATAACATCTGCGCCAAAAGGTAAAACCAGGTGGCCAAACTGCAAAAGCATTAACCTTTAGATTGTACTTGTGTCGCTCGCTGTGTGGCAGATTTATTTATTACACATAATTATTATTCCACTGTTTTGTCTGTCATGTTCACAATGCCCGAGAGATATTACAACATGATAGACACACATGGTTTTTTTTTCTCCTAGATTCTTTTGTACCTTTGCTCAGATTTTTAATAGCCAGAGCCAGTTTTCAAGCGTGCCAAGTCAAAGTAGCGCTAGTTTTTGTTAAACTAGCTTCCAGCATTTGTTGCGGGTGTTGGTCTGCAGTGTTGGATGCCATTTGTTTAGTTTTTTTTTTTCTTTCTTTTTTGAGCAGATTTCTTTGACTGTCTTCCCTCTTTTCCTGTTTCTGGTTAAGGTCTCCATTCCTCCATGCAAATGAGAGAAGCCACATTGATTTTGCTTCCAGTTTCACGTTACTATGGAGACGACATAAAAACTACAAAGTGCTTAAAGCGCAGCACTTTTATCCGCTCGTGCCTCTGATCATCACAGGACATTAGCATACCGGGGAACAGGAGAGAGCTGCACACAGGGAGGTAATTGTGCATTTGGAAAAGACTCGCTGGCCGCTGGACACAGCTTTGTTTGAGGGAAGTTTGGACGTGCAGTGGGAAAAATACTACAGACAATGGGCACGACAAGCCAGGGTGAAAAGGAGTAAAAGTTGGACCTTGTGTACGGTGCAGAATGCACAGTTAATGTAAATGATGTGTGTGTTGCATTTGAAAAGACCAAACCAAAACATCTGTCTCATAAGTAGAAAGTGACATTTTGCAGGACATTTAAACTGTATTTTATGTGCATTTTTTGCACCACGTGCTCCATAGATTCAGTTTGACTTACCTGGAATGTTCCACAGTTTAGTGTTAAACTTAACTATCTAACATGAATTTCTTTACCTGTTAGCCTGATGGCACCAACATCTTGTTGTCATGAAGTTATATTTAATGCCATCCTACTGGACAACAACATCCTCATGGAGATTAACAGAAGCAAACATACCCCCAGAAAAGTTACAACATGCACTTTTAATTCATAAAACACTTTATGAGCATCCCAATGCGGAGCTATTGTAATAAGATCACTCAATAGTCACTTTAAACTAATAGTTTAAAGAAATAAAGTTAGAATCATCCAAAACATAACACAATAATGTTTGTACACTTTATGCTGTGGTGTTGTAGTGTCCACATCCATAAACATGCTCCTCTAACCACCCTCGGCACATACATACTTTTTCAGTTGTTCCTACAGCACAGAAACAAACAAGGCTTGATGTTTTCTCTCATTTTACCTTCAGAGCAGCGGGAGAGGAGCAAAGCCTTCGTATTGCCAATGTAAATGAGCGTACGTGCGCTGTAGCCCCGCTCTGTGATGTCGACTGCCTATGTAGAGTATTTGTGTGCGTGGAGAGGCAGATAGAAGCAGGATATGGAGGGCGGACATCGAGGCCACGGATCCAAAGGAGATTTGAAGGCCAACATCAAACAGAGCACGGACTCATTAATGCATGGAGGGGTGACCCGCAGCTTGCTCTGAACTGCAACAAACACATCAAAAAGGACTCCCAAAGCCTCCTGACCGCCATCACACCCAGCCATAGGAGGCCTGTGAAATACGCCCACAACCATAACACATTTGAATAGTTAGTTTGTTTATGTAGTTAAGAGGCAGATGATGTTTTTAAGGCCAAAATACACCAGCCTCAAAATGTAACATCAATTTTTATGTCTGTTGTTAAAAGAGAGGGACTTTTGGAGGGAAGTGGTTGTTTTTAGTGCCAGCTTGCTAACTACGATTGTTGCACAGAGAAAAAAAGGAAGAAAAAAACAAACTTGAATCTGTTAAGGATGTTGAAGTTTTTACTGATGTCTGTAAGGTCTGATCAAAAGAAAGTGTTTAAAGATATACCACGTCACTATTATTACTTTGTCCTAAAATATGGCATTAACTGGACTTGTTTCCAAGATGACAAGCAGGTCAATATACTGGCCAAATCTAGGAATAGGTGAGGTTGCAATAATAAGTCAATTAAAACACTGCATTTATAGAGCACCTTTCAAGATACTCAAAAGTGCTTTAAAGTGAATTGTTCATTTACTCCACGCTCAGTGATGATAACTACTATTGTAGCCACAGCTGCCCTGGGACAGACTAACCAAAACAAAGCTGCCAATCTGCACCATTGGCCCCTCCAGCCATCATCACTCCTGCACACTCCACTTTCAGACTATGTAATATGGGTGAAGTGCCATGGCTATGGACACAACGCCCCACTGTGGCACCTGGACTTCCCAGTGGTCTCCCATCCAAGTTCTGACCCGGCCCTGCTGAGATTCTGAGATTTGACAAGATCAGGCTTTGTCAAGTCAGTATAGTTTTACCAATAAAAACACCTGTAATTAAATAAATGTAAATTAGATCAATGTAATTCCTACTATAAATACTATAAAGCAGTGGCCCCCAACCTTTTGTGCCCCACGGACCGGTGTAATGTCAGACAATATTTTTAGGGACCGGCGTTTAAGGTGTGGTGGATAAATACAACAAAATAATATGATATGAGCTGCATTCCAAGTGGTGAAGCAGTTTTGAGGGCTTCATTGCCTCATTCAAGAGCCGGTCGCCGCATATTATATATTATTATTATATTATGCATAGCAGCTCAGTGCAGTGGGAATCTCCTGTTGGGATAAATCCGTATTTTAAGTAGGACTCCTGATATTGTCTATTAAATGTCTTTTTCTTGGAAGTCTTAGGCTCCTCCTGGCTCGGCCTTTTCCCCTTTGCAAAGAAACTTTCCAAAGAAGTTTGTTTTTTACTCATTTTGCTGCTCCTGGGTTTTATTTTAGGGGTGACCGAGAAGAGCCTGGACCTTATTTTAGGGGACCGAGAAGAGCCTGGACCTGCGTCAAGAGCGACATATACGGATGTAACAGAGAATCGGGTAATTTTTCAAAATAAAATATCTTTCTGATTCTAAAATAAATAAAGTTATTTATTCTTTTTGTGCGGCCCGGTACCAAATGACCCATGGACTGGTACCGGTCCGCGGCCCGGGGGTTGGGGACCGCTGCTCTAGAGCATTGTAAGCAAAGCAATAACATCTCTACCCAAAAAGTTTGATATTGCACCTTTAAGTCATCTCCCGGATGTAATGTCTTGGTCTGATCTTCAGTCTAGATTTTGAGTTACTGTTGCTTGTCCCAAGTTCATATTATTCAGGGGATTTCAATATTTATTTCACCATCATTTCATCAACATACCCTCGTAGATTCTACAATCGTTTTTGCTTCCAAAAAGAAACAAATAAAATAATTCTGTCCCACAGCAGGTTTACTGCAACAACAGCTCAAATGAAAATATAGAACTGGACAAAATATAGCATTAATTCTTAGCTATACGGATGTGGATCTGCCCATTATACACTACAGGAATATAGTGCTGTAACAGGTTTTAAGAAGAAAAGGATCCACTGTCGCATATATCTGAATATCATTTTAAAAGACTGTGGAGAAAAAACTGTATTATATTTTGCAATCTGCTTTCTTGTTTTGTTGGCCCACTGTGCACTATTTGAATTTTGTTGACAGAAGTTTCCAAGGCCTGGCACAAGCCTGACAAAACAGAACCCACACCTCACTTTCCCAGGAGTGAATCTCCAATACTTTCTAAAAAAAAAAACTGTATAGACAAAGAAATTACCTTCCCTCACTGCGCTATCTGAGCCATTACATTGGTCAGATATCAATATTGTTTTCCAATTTTTCCTGCCGCACGAGGTGGTTAGCTACAGATGAAAAACTTCAAACTGTCTCACTCACTGAATGTGCCTGCCTGAAGGTTTTCCCAGCATGCAATTCTGAAACAAAGACGGCCCCTTTTTGATTTCTACACAGCGTGACCCTTTTTGATTGGGTGAGATTGGTTGGCATGGAAATCAATAGTGCGTGGTGCTATTTGATGCCGCCTTATCTCTTGTTCACACTGTCTGCAGGTAGAGGCTGGGGAGTCACTATGTGAACGGAGCCGCGTGGACCACATAACAATAGTTCCTCTTCATAGTAAATGACTTCTGTGCCGCGGACAAAGAGACGCAGACAGTTTGAAGTAAGTCTAAGAAGCTCAGAAAAGTGTCTTAATGCAAAAGTTTATGAGCTCTGGTAGTATCTTCATGAATGTGTTTAAAGTCAGTCTGAAAAGTGCAAACAGGCATGACCACGCCCTTTAGTTTTGCATTGCAGAAAAATATGATAAGAAGAGATTGGCAACATTTATTCAACAAAACAGTGAACAAAACAGTAGCTGATTAACATTTTGGATTTTTTAAAAACTGCTGTGTAGCCTTCATTCTGTTTGTTCGTACATACGTCTTATTTCAGGTTAAATGGCCCACACTAATAAAGTTTCCCCATCAAAAATATACTAAAGTTGTGTTTTTGTACTCCAGAAAAACTAAATAAATATAACAGTGCAATACCTGACACATGCAGTAAATGTAAGGTGGTACTTTTGTCCATTGTGTGTGGTGCAGTGTACAGAAATACAGTTATTCTGGCAAGAAGTAAAACAACATATTCAAAACATATTGCGCCTGTTTATTATTCAAATACTTTGAGGATTAAAAAAAACTCAACAAATATTTATTGACTTATGTATACTGTTGGCTAAAAGACTGATCGTAATATGTTGGAAAGATACTAATAAACCAAGTATAGGAAGGTGGTTGTCTGAATTATCCACAACTCTGCCCTTGGAAAAAAATACTTATAAAATAAAACAAAAACAAAAGACCTTTAAAAAACCCTTCATAAAATATAAAGCTATGACAGATTTGACAAAGATCATGCAAAATGTTTAAAACCATTTTTGACTCTCTGCTATATTGAATATATAAATTGTAACCACTATATTTGTTTTTGATGAACAAGCATAAATTATTGTCCCCAATTTGATTTTGTACATCCAGGTATTTATGGTGATTTTTGTTTAGTTTTTCTTTTTTTGATTGTTTCCAGGTATTTGGTGATTTTTTTTTAGTTTTTCTTTTTTTGATTGTTTACGGTATATGTGTACTTGTTTGATTTCATTCTAAAAAGAAAAAACAATAAAGATAATGTTTGCAAAAAAAAAAAAAAGTTGTGTTTTTGTTTAATTCCTCCTGCTTATCACACAAATCCTGCATATTTAGGTTCCACAGTTGCACTTTGCGATGTCATGTGGTAACACAGGAAGTGCTCCACTGACCTTTTAAACTCCATACATCTTAATTAGGATCATTTTCGATCTGAACAAAAGGTAAATGTAGCTCTTAACTTGAAAACTATGACCAATATTTTAATTTTAAAGTACAACAGGGTCACAAAACTTGCATAGGCTACAGCACCCGTAGCTTGAAATAGACGATCGACTTACGTTACTCACAAATACAATTTTATTTTTAACATAATGGCACACTGAGAAGTTGTGGATTACATTATATACTGTATTTGATGCTTTTCCACGCATCTATTTTGATTCACGCCATGTTCTTGTTTTGTGTGCTATATAGGTCACTAAATATAAGCTTTTGTCTATAATAAGATTTTCATGCTCGGTCAATGGAAATGGATGTTGTGCGGCAGGAAGACATGGTATGACATTATAGTGTAACATTTGTACATATAGACCAGTCCTACCAGGCCATACAGGCTTGAGCGCCCCACATTGAAAACCAATAAGCATGACACACACTGTATAGACTGAATCCTTGAGTGACGCTTGATTTCACATGGCTTATATCTTGTTATTGGTATAAACACATTCAAACAGAAAGTGCGCCGCGATGCCTTCAGGTGCATTTGGGTAGAGATCGACATATGTTTTACGGATAAGATTTTCATCCCCTGTAGATCTTTTCAATCTATTTAATCTGAAGCAATCTCCAATCCTTAAAATGATTCTTCAAAGGCTTCTTATGAAAGGCAGCGGAGCTCATTGTTGTGGTTCAAAGCTCAACTATAATTTTCATAGCATCATTTTCCCGACATCAATTTGAAATACCAGACTCGGTTTTTAAGGACGTGACCATACCGAGTCGAGTTATCATAATCTTGCGTAAACATCTATCTAGCTTAACAATAAGAAATGTTTTGGCGTGTTTTTGGTCCTCTTGCCGACGGGGGCTACTTTCTTTCACTGTGCAAATCAATCGCCAGGGTAGCCAGCTGTTTCTCACTCGGGA
The DNA here is from genome assembly GCA_000787155.1 of Scartelaos histophorus. NCBI lineage: Eukaryota > Metazoa > Chordata > Actinopteri > Gobiiformes > Gobiidae > Scartelaos > Scartelaos histophorus. Next base: position 10,879 of record JACN01105557.1, read on the forward strand.
GGCGCATCTGAAACCATTTAAATCCAAACACAGTCACAGTTTCCATAGCGCATTATAGGCATTCCATCATGGCCGCCCGCTCCACGCCGCGCAGCCTCTCTCAGCAGGGGGCGGCGTATTATAAAGTGGGCAACAGCGCTACGCAAATATATAGCGCGCCGCATCTTCCCCTCACGAGCAAAAAGAACCAGGAAATAGAAAATCAACAACCTTGGAGTTTCTTTTGCTTGGCTCTTTGTGGGTTAAAACCTTTCTTTTAGTTCAGATAAGACACCTTTCTTGTCTGGGTGCTTTGTCTGGTGGTTAGATCAGGGAGAGGGAGAAGAAAGAAGCAGGGAGCGGACTGCCTGGCACACCCCGCGGAGGCTGACGAATAGAAAAAAGCACCAACAATGGTCAATTTGAAGCTACGTTTATAACACAATGTTCCAACATTTGTTAAAACATGTTAGAGTCCACAGATGATAAGAGAATGAATGGCTTCTACCTGCGATGTGTTCGACTGAATAGACTGAAACGTTAGAGACGAGCTGCTGAAAAATGTGGATTTATTATAGCTATGATGATGCAATGTATTTTTGCTTCTCTTAATAGTAGTACAATTTTATTAAAGCTCTTATATTGTGCAGAATTGGCTCCTATGAGCTTTATGTTATGTTACAACATACCTGGAGTTTTGTTTCATTCACACATGTTTGAGTTTGGCATTTCCAGGACTTAAATTATCCAAATAATTCTAGTGAAAGTGTATGAATTTTACTCCTGTTACTACATTACCCTTACATTACCACATGACATCACAAGGTTGAGTGTTTTCTGTTTGAGAGAAGAACACACCCTGAATATCGTCACCTTCCTAAAATAATCGCACAAAAAACTCCCCCCAAAATTGAAATTATGGCATTTTTTTGCCTAAGGAAAACTTAGGCAAAAAGTGACTTAGGCGATTATTTTAGGAAGGTGACGATATGCAGGATAATGAATGAAAAAACATAACTTTAGGTGCTTGTGATGAGGAAACAACGTAATAGATCAGAAAATAGGTTCCTAATTTACAACCACACAGACTCGTAATAGGTTCACGTATTTCTAAAGTTTAGGTGTATGACTGTAACCAGACTTTTATGCAGATTATTTGACTTTTACGCAGATTATTTGTCTAATAATCTGCATAAAATTAATTAATTACGTATTATTATTAT
>KN509525.1:0-27199 GCA_000787155.1 Scartelaos histophorus
TCAAAAGATATAATATTTTGTTGTAAACTTTTCATCACTATGGCAGCGATCCTAATTTCTTGCTATTGTGAAACCTATGGAAAGAGTTTCTTGTTTTGTGCATAAAGACACCAAGCCTACGTAGCTCTAGTTCTTCGCCCCAAAATTATATTTTCTATCCTGCCACACCACTGACCTTTACTAGAAAGATGCACATGATGATTGTGATTATAGCTCCAGTCAATTACACAACTGTGTGTAACTGAAACACAATAAATGAAATTGTACGAATGACATGAGCAATATTAAAACTGAATCAAATGCACTAATTTACAGCGGAGTTTAATTTAATTTGAACAGTAGCCTACATAATTACATACACTAATATTAAAATGGTCTGGTCACAGTTTAATGGTCACAATTGACTAAAAAAGTTCATTCTAAATGTTTCTTTGATCAGCATTGAACCTTTAAATATTTCTGGTGACAAGTTCTTTTGGTGGTAAACATATTATAGTATTGACTCCCTGTAGTTTGTGGCTACCGCTGTGAAGGGATTAGGTCCTTCCACTTAAATGACTGTGACTTTACATCAAAGGGTTAAAGCAGGATTAGGATTAATGTGCCTTGGTAGAACAGGTGTTAATCCCCGAAATTAGCCATGTAGCTGTGGCAGGCCCCTCTTTCATCTCAACACCTGACTTAAGGGTCACAATAGTGTTGCAGTGTTGTTGTATTAGGTGTCCTCTCTTTAGTCTGACCACTCTGATAACTAAGCCCGGTCCAATGCATCAGCAGGATGACTTCATTTACATGCAGTTGAGGCGGCACAAGAGGCTGACTCAAACAGCTGTGCTCCTGCTCTCTTTGAAACCCACGTTACACCAAGCAGACTTCTTCATTTATAAGCCTTTATTAACAGATGGTGTGAGAGACTCGCCTGCACGTGCAACAAACACTTTGTGATGAATAAACCAAGCCCACCGTATTGATCGGGCTTAGCGGCAGTTGTAGCAGGAGAAGCCAGAGGTAGGGGGTTTGACTCCGCTCCAAGGACACAAACACTCCAGTCCTATCCCATCATGCACTCTCCAATACGCATGCTGGCTCTGGCCCCCACCAGCTTCCTCCCCGCTGTCAAACCTCCTTGTCATCGGTTTCACTTTTCAGCTCAAATCACCTCTCCAACTCCGCCTGTGTCAGCTAAGAGCTCGAAGGAAAACTGTTTTAGAGCAGGTAAAAGGCCATGTAATGACAATGATATAACTCCAAAAACAAACCGCTAATACTGGCTAATACTCAAAATTAGAGAAGATAAACTGGCGCATGCTGTGTTATTTGTCTTATTATTTATTCATACACCTTTTGGGCAAAACTCAATAAAGAAATTATCATCTATTAGAAGTAAAATGGTGCCGTTCCTCTTATTTTTACTAAAATTTATTTTCAAGAAACATCTGAACTTAGAATAAACCTTAAAGATGAACTAAGTCACTTTTTCTGGTTGATGATTCACCACCTGCTTGTCTCCATAGAGATATTATGGTTTCCCTGGAATGATCCACAGTATGGCATTAAACCATAGAGACAAGCAGATGATAGAACCATCACCATCTGCTATAGTTCACCGCTACTTTACTGGTTTGCACATTACTCCTTGAGAAACAAACCAGGTATAAAAATATTTGCATTTTGCATCTGATATCAAATCTACAGTGTTTGGTTATACTTAAATTTTCTCTATACATAAACGTAAAAGTGAGATAAACATCCAAACTGAAGAGTAAAGATCTTGTATGAGCCATGTGCCATTGCAGTGGTGCAGACAGTATCACACAGCGCTCCTATCTGCTACCACACTGACCCGTCTGGACTCTGGGTCTTCCTGAGTCCAGAACCCTGCCCCAAACTGTAGCTGCCATCTGTCCGAACTGGTGACAGCCGGGCCCTGTCCCCTGCAGTCCAGCCGCAGACAGGAAGAGTACCCCAGGAAGGTCAACTCTCAGTGGGTCAGTCAGCTTGAGGAACAGGCCTATACGGACGCATTACATGGGAGTCAGGAAGTGACAGACAAACTAATGGATGCAACAAAATAAGAGTAAGGGACAAAAAAGGACAGCGTCTCCTTTAAGCTGCCACCCTCTGAGTGTGTGATGTATCTCTCTATCTGTGCTTTACTGTGTGTGAATGAGCATGTGTGCACGCATGAGCACAACGCTGCCTTACTCAAACACATCATGACAGCTCACAGCCGGAACGAAAGCTTCATTTACCCACAATTCAGCTGTAATTTGCAGAAACACAGCGGGACATTGGGTATAGATGGCCATTTGGAAGGTCATTATAACGCCCACAGGACTAAGGGGATTTTTATTTGTCATAGAGACAATAAAATGAGCAAATTTATGTTTCAATAAATGTGCAGCCTTTTATTGAATCATTTAGAAAACAAGGTAGACGTAAATCAGTGAAAGAGGTCACAGTCACAACTATGTATTGGCATAATGGACAATTTAGCACTGACAAAACACTAACTGAGATATGATGGTTCTCTATAAGGTACAACATGCAGTATTGTACGCTGTGATAAGATAAACTGGTGTTGCATTTCTGTTATACTTAATTATGTAATGCAGTACTCAGGAAAATCTTTTTAAGAGATCTCAATAGATGAATATTTAAAGGTCCCATATTACACAAAATTTACTCTTGTGAGCTTTAAGCCATGTTATAAAGCTGTTGCCTCTTCAAAAACTTACATGGAGTTGTGCTTTGTTTTGTTCTTTTCCTCAAACTTTTGATGAGGAAACAATTATAACAGAGACCAGAAAATAATATAAACAGCACAGGTTAAAATTTTATGGTAGAATTTGCCTTTTAACTGTTGAAATGCTGTTGTTTGACCTGCTTTGCGATTAATATCTCTGTAATTACTGGGCCTATCCACATGAAACCAAAAAAATCCAATATCTCCTCTGTGAACATAAAAACAAAAAGAGAAATTATTATTTTTTCAGAAGTTTCAGAAAGTGTCTGGTGACAATATTTAATCCTAAAGAGGTGAATGTTGTCAGTTATTGAGGGTTTTAAGACATAAAATGAATATGGTAAGTTTGTGGAGTTAATCTCTAACTAATAATAAGGTTTGTGGATCATAAGTTTAGATATTTCGTTCAAAAATGGAGGATTTCCTATAGCGTCACACAGACACCTGCCACGTTGCTAAAGCTATACGTCGCAGTCGGCAAAGAACACACATCAGTGGTTTTGGGAGTGAGTTTGTGTCTCCCTGACCCTCACTGTTGCACCGCTCACATCTTTGTAATGTAGTGTCAGCTTCCCCCTCCCACACCTGTCCCGCCCACACTCACCCTGCACCCCACTGTCCACCCGGGACTGTCCTTCATCCTCATTCTATTTCATGCCTCGTCCTTCTCTGGCTGCGTCCTCATCCATCACCACTCACACCCGGCTGCATCCCCTCCCCACCGGAGCCCCCACCCCTCCAGTACCCGGCCAAATACAGAAATACTTCCTTCGCTACTTCTCAGCACTGACTCATCACTTTTTTTAGAGGATGTATGTATTTGGGTGCAGCGTCTTCATCATTACGCACGGGATACTTAAAGGTACATTGTGTCACTTTTCTTCATGAAAATTGCTTTGTCTGGAATGTTTCATATTATGGTACCTTTCTATCGTCATGGAGACCAAACCAGACCAGATTACAGGTCAGATCTTTGGACAGGCAACCCCACACAGTCAAAATGCTTGTTCCTCTAGGTACTTTGAGTAGCAAAAACACCTGTAATTGAATAAATGTAAGTTAGAGCTGTATTACTGTGGAAAATTCCAGGTAGTGCAATTACATTTCCATAGAAACAAGCAGGTGATGAACTCCCTACCAAAAAGTTACATAGTGCACCTTTTAGATGCAAAAAACTTCATTATTGCATTCTGGACAAATAACTTGGTCTATTGAGCATTTAAAGACAGATGGTATTTGATGTATAACAGATTTTGATTTGTATATCGTTATAATTTAGCTGTTCTTGTGTTATTGCCTATGTTCAAACTGCAAAAGGAGGCAGTAGGTACTTAAATCTAGTTCTCACAAATATCGTGGTACATTGCCGGTGTTGGCAGCCTCACAGGTATTAATGCTTCTGCATAAACAGAACAGCTTTTTTCAGAAGAAGTAAAACACAAAAGCCAATCCTCGCATCCTAACATTACACTGCAAATAAATAACATAAAAACTTTATTCTGAGATGTAAACAGGGAGCAGCGATCTGATTTTGTCACAATCTGCTGCTCAATATACTGGAGGAAAAAAAACTAAATGTTGTCCTTTACAAAAATAAAGTCAGGAGACACAAATAACCAGCCGAAACAACGGTGTAATAAAAGACATTTGGACTGCTAATATGTTTTGGAAAAGGTTTGGATGCCCTAGTTTAAAAATATCTGCAGTGTATATATTTATGCAGCTTGTTTTTCTCATGTAAACTGTGTGAAATGTGAATGTGCCGAGTTCAGCAGAAAAGCCTGATACATGTAGGCATCCCAGCGCAGTCCTGCTTGATGTGGTGGGAGACGGGAGCCTGGGGATGATGTAATGCTGATAAAAGCACTATACTGTGAGAATTTGGGAGTTTTACCCCCGTCCAAAGGCACAGTACACACCCTCACACCTCTGCAGAAGGGCTGGGCATCCTTGATTCTCTCCCCGAGGAGCACAACAGATGTGTTACACGGATTGAGCGCATCAATCACCCATTGTCTTTCATCATTCTCACTATGCGCAGTGTGTGGTCTGTGGCAACAGGGAAATGACATCACGCACCCGCTACAATAGGCTATAATATACAAATAAACATGCTCATCTAGAAGTCATAAATGTGAAACAAAGCTCTGTACATCATTTAAATCAAATAAGGCACCAAAGTAGTGCTCAAACATTCAAGAACATTATTTACAGTCAGGTTAGGAATATTCATCTTGTCTTCTAAGTAGACTATCTCTATAAAATGATAATTATAAAACAAACTAGTTGTAAAGTACAGTCTAGGAACAATTAATCAGCATTTGTATTTTTGATGTTCCTTCACTGACCCACTCTTCCAAGTTAGAAATAATTGCTGATATGTATGAAGCGTAAAATGAGACTTAATCCTTAAGCTTGTCATATTAAGTAGAGTGCATTAAGAGTGGATTACGCCCTCATTAGCACTAACACTAAACGTATTAACACCTTGAGATGAAATCAGAAGGTATGATAACATGTACACCAGCCTCAGACTACATGGCACTGCTCATTTTCACCTTCCACTTATGCAGAGTGCTCAACAACAGGCAGAGCACAAGTGCTGCTTGAGGTGCAATTACTATGGCAAATGGCATCCGAACAAGGAGTGGATTTAGGGATAAAAAGAAGGATTTTCTCATCAACTGTATTCACTGTTCAAGCATTTCTGTTCAGTGGGTTTAATCAGGGGTCCCGTGGAGAGGGGTCTGAATTGTCTGAGGCAAAGCAGAAGCTAATGAATTTATGCCAATCTTTGAACTGCATCTTAACATTAAACACAGGGAGCTCTTTCAGGATTTATATGTCACTTCTGAGAGGGAAAATTCCTCAAAGCATATTGTGTTTGCCTTGATGCACACAGTTTGGCAACTTTCAGGAGGCACTGAAATGTATTATGCATGTCATCAGCCAAAGAAGACATTATATCCATACATTTTCTGAAGAACATAAATGGCTTTGTGGCACTATCAGTGCATCCAGATTGTACACAGGGCAGCTGTGACAGTCCAAGAGAAGATCCCCAGCTGCCATGCCACCCCAAATCTCCATGACCTGAATCTGCTCATTCACAACACACAAGAGTTACAAAAGAAAGGGACACCTACTTTGTACATGTGAAATGGCACACAGTATATCCAGTTAAATGTATCAAATGTACCTCTCTGGTTGCCAGTCCTTTCCACATTCAGTTTGAATCCAGAAAGGGTCTGGAGTCAGACCAAAGAGCGAGACAAGCCTCTGTCCTAATGTTGGATGTTACAGCCACAGCTGCTAATTTGTAGTATGTGTTTCTCAAATGCCATTCAGGGAACATTCGGAACAAAATATATAACTTTTTTTTTTCCTGAAATAAATAAGAGTTTGGTGCTTCAGTTGTTGATTCAAATATTTCTCTGTCCTCTGGGTTTGTTGCCATGTCTGTTTTTAACAGAATGGAGCATCTCAGATTGGTTAATCCACCTGCCAATCACACCCTCTAGAATCAAGGAAACAGAATATGGTTCCAGATCTACTCGTCTTATTAAAGTTTGGTGGTTGGTTTTGTCTGGCCAGGTAACCACTTGTGTATACACACAAACAAGAAAACACATACAAAAAAACATTTTTATTTTACTTCTACACAAATCCAATCAAATTCTAAAACAGAATGAAGGTCTTCTCACATTTGATGCTGAATAAAAATAATTACTTTGGTTAAAACTGAGATGAGTAAACCCTGAGATACTTTTTATAAAAACTTTCATGACTGACTTCTGAATCACACATTGTCCTTGCCATTCAAATTCAGATTTAGTCATTTAGGCAGAAGTGCAGAGGGACACCTCAAGGATGCAGCTTTGTTCATGGATGTGGCGTTTCCGTGTTATTGCATTACTGAACGCAGCCCTATTCCCAGAGGTGCAGGAGCACTAAATTTGTGCATTGTAATTTTGGAGATAATGAATGTTAATACAAATTACAATGCAACAAGGACTGGCATAATCAAAAGCACCCAGTCAAGGAGAATACACAGTGTGTGTGTCAGGATATATTAGAAGCTCACGTCTTACCAACACTGCCATCTGACAAACACAGGTTTGGCATAAAGCCCAGAGATGACAGTGACAACAGATGCCATCCCCACACCACACCTCCACTGTGAGTCCTACTGGATTTAACACTCAAATCATCAACACTCTTAAACTTAACTTCAATCAGTGCTAGGCCAACTACCATGCTCCATTTATTCATTAATTTCAAAGCCTTTACAGTATGTAAAATTATCAAATGCTATGAAGTAGTTAAAGGAGTTTATAGAGCTGTCACCTGCCCCTTGAGATTGAACAGGTTTCTGAGAGCATTATTAAAACTAAGAAAACATCAAAGCCAACTTTGTGCACAGTTTGGTGGGAGGAGGCTGTGTCAGCCTTATGTTGTTATCAGGTCAATGCACCAAGTTCAAAAGGTAAATCCTATTTTTACAGCACAACCTTCTGTATTGTTAATGTAGGTTTGTGCCAAATGGATCAAAGGGAAGAGCACACTCATCCAAATTTAACTCAAAATCTACATTTACTTTCAACTTAAAATAAATTCACTGGATGAGGGGCATCTGACAGCCCCAAATAAGGCTGAGCAATTCATCACATTTTAACTGAATGAGGATCTGATCACAAATAGGAGGTTGGGGCTTTTGAATCAGCAGGTTTACAGGCAAATGGCACAAGTACAACTGGAACAAAGTTTAAAACTTTAGAGAGATGATTTGGATTCAAGTTTGTATAAAGCGGAAATAACTTATTTGTTGTTTTAGATTTGTGCCTATGTTGCAAGAATATAAGTAAAACCAGAATTTTCTCAATCCTTTGAGAGGAACTGCCTCTTCCAGATGTTTTGTATCCGTCTTTGAAGTGGAAGTGGCAGAGGAGTTCTGAAGGTCGGAAGTGTCTGGACACTATCTCCACCACAGACACCTGAGCAGCTGTGGGAACCTCTGTCTAAGTGAACTGTCAAAATATTCTCATTATCTTAAATAAATGACACAAACCAGATATATTAAACTAGGACATATAGGATAAAATGTAGGATGTACTGTATTTCATGAAATGTGTTTGTTGAAAAATGTACTTGATTAGCCAGAAATGATTACTTTTCATTTAAGGACAATCAGTAAAGACAGAAACAATGTTGTTTTTAGAACAGAATGGAACATAATACACAAATGGAGAAGGAGGTCGTCAGCAGTATGTGAAAGTGGGACCAAAAAAAGTGTTAAGTAGTTAAAAAGAATATTTGGGGAAAAAAATAAAAATCTAATTTACACTCTTAACAGGCAACATATGTCTGGGAATGCAAACTACAATGAAAAACATATTTATAAAAAAGTCACAACAAATATGTAGTTATAAAGACGACATTAGAAACATGAAAACTACCAATTAAATATTGTGAGAGACACTTTATTGTGCTGCAGCAGCTCAAATTGAGAGAACTGGCACGCAATTACCTCCAAATAGCCAGTTCAATAGCAACAATTACAGACTTCTGCCTGTCATGTTGCAACAAGAGTTGCCTATAGAGGTCCACATTTGCAAAGACAAGATAGACGGAGCAGAGTGGTGATTTGAAAGGAGCTGTGAGCTGACATAAGGCACTTAATACACAGAGAGAGGGATAAAACCACCATTGGAGAAACTCTATTGATGTGTTTGACGGTGGCATCTGGGCTTATATTGATCAGATATTGACTGTAGCCTCTGTCTCACTCGCGTGTTTGTTATAATTGCACATGAACAGGGAAAAATACAAAGCATCTGACAACTCTAAAGCTCCAGCTCTTCATAGACGCACCAATCTCTACACAAATATAGACAATGAAGAATCTTCAATATGTAAGAGTGTATGGGAAGCCAGAAAATTAAATGGCAGTGTCGGTCTTTATTTTATTGTGTTTGCTGATAAGCACATGAACAGTAGTGATGCTGCTGCAGGTGCTGGCCTACATATCTCCTGTGTCTATGCCAGGCTCGTCATGGACACACTCTGCTACATACCCTCTGTTGTTGTGCACTCACTGCTCACCTCTCAGACACAGAGGGAGCAAAGCTCAGCAAATGGTGCATGAAATAAAATAGTGACATACGCCCCAATGAAACCTAATAAGACATCACATTACAGAGATGAGAAACTATATCATTACCATGGCAACAGTGAGGTGCACAGCAAGAGGCTGGCTGGGTGACAAGAAAAAAGGGTGGAGGAAGGCGGGATGGGGAAGAGGCATATATGGAGGAAAACTGCAAAAATACCTTAAAGAAAAAATAGCATCCAAGCAGGAGTGGGGATATTGGCAGAGATTAGTCGGTGAGTGATGAGGGCGTTAAAGAGCGCGTTATCAGGCGGTCTGCTCCGTCCTCCCTGTCACACCAACGCCATGGTTCACTCCTTCACACTGTTGATGCAAACCACTAATTAGCTCGGAGAATAATACTACTATAAGCTACTGTCATTCTGCCTGGCTTTTAATGAGTGGCAGGATTAAATGGAGTACTAAGCCCAAATGACCCTTTTGGTTTAGCTTCTAACAGCGAGAAAGGACGACTAATGAAAGTCTAGTATACTATGGTGTCTTCAAAAATATTTCTTTATGTTATCAAAACGGTGTAAGTGACATCATAAAATCACCTGAGATGTGCAGTGTAGAACTGAACTGAAGTGGAAAGGTGTAAGTGACAAAAAGTATTAAAATTGTGAAATTGTAAAATGTTTATTAATCTGAATCTGTCAGTTTCTTTGGTCTTTAGGGTTTTGAAGTTTTTTTTTATGCATTTTGTTATTAGTAAAGATGTAGAGTTGTTTTTGGTATAATTTTGTGCATACTGCAAGTGTCATAATCACTTCTGAAATCCCAAACTTTCAGTAGCAGCTGTGGAGTGTCCAGCGGAGCGAAGGGAGCAGCCGTTTGGACGACATAATCTTGAGCATCTGGACTCAGCGCCCGCCCCGATCCCACCCACAACCCGTCAGATCAGGGTGGCACTGCGCCGCACACACCTTACACACAGCTTAGTCTGAAGGCAGCTGTGAGAGGCAGAGAGGAAGCCAAATCAGTTAGCTGCATCATTCACGACATGTTGGTACAGACGTTAAAAGCACAATCTATGATAACGTCAAAATAGTGGACCCATGTTAAATGGCTGCAAGACTGGAAAGCAGAAGACAGTTTTGCTCACTGAAAAAGCGGCAAAGCAATAAAAACATGGGATGACAGACAGATGAATGTGGAGCGGTTGGCAGGCGTTTGAGGGTCTATGTGTGTGCATTGCCTTACTCCACGTCAACAGGATCTCAGGCTAAAACAAATATGAGCCTCATGCAAATGAAGCAACATGCTGAAGAGGCCTGAGGTGTGCTGTGTGCAAAACAGTGTAATATGTATGCAAAAATGTTTACTGCACACATAATGAATTTCAGATGAGGTCACAACTTGCTGCTGTAAAAGGCATTATTGGCAATGTGATAATAAAATTCAATCAGGAAATAGAAATAGTACAATTGAAAACAGTTCTTAAGTGGATTTATTAGAATCGCTCATAGCCAAAGCACACTAAAAAAGGTTGATAAGGAGGAAAAACAGCAATATTAAATGTTAATACAAATCAAAACTCAAGTAATTACCGTATTTTCTGGATAAGTCACCCTTTTTTGCATAGTTTGGCCGGGGCTGGGACTTATACTCCAGAGCGACTAATATGTGAAATTATTAAAACGTTATTATATCAGTTTGTTTGTTATTTTCACTGGATTTAGTGATTTGGAGTAAACTTGTTAGCATATTCTTTATGCTATAGTTATCTGAATAATTGTTAGTTTGCTACGTTAACATACCAGACACTTATGACAGTTCGTTGTCTATGCGTCATATAGCTGAATGTGTTACGTTAGCATAAGTACACCTGTTCACGCTGTTGTTCTTTAATTTGTTATTTTAAATGCAATTTAAAATAACAAATTTATACTCCAGTGCGACCTATATGTGTTTCTTCTTTATTATGCATTTTTTGGCTGGTGCGACTTATTCTCCGGAGCGACCTATACTCCAGAAAATAGGTATATGTTTGTGTGAATGAAGAAATTAAAAAATACTTAGAGTACTATGCATATGAGTGTACTGTACATGATGCACTTGACAGAAGGCCTCAGATATATGTGCCGTCGACAGTTTCCCCTAAAGCATTGTGTTTGTTATATATGTATATATATATATGTATGTACTGACTGAGCACTTCACACATTCAAGGTCACTTAAAGCACAGACTAACTCTAACTTAAATGATCTAATGAATCACTGACTATATTTCTAAAAGTAACTTTGGCACAAGTACAGCACTTTTACATTTATACCCAATGAACTTAATGCGCATCTATAATACAAACAGGATTGTATTGAGATCAGGGCCAAAAAGTATTCCAGCATGAATAATGTATAAGCTTGGGGAAAAAATCATTAGTTGGAGTTTATGGTAAGAAAAATGGTGAGAGTTTGACTTTGTTAGGTATTTTATGAATAAAATAGAATGGAAAACGGCTTTTGTGTGCCCGTCAAAGCAAAAAAGACATTCTAAAATAATTGCAAATCACTGAGTTTACTGTCAAGAGAATTAGTTGTAAAGTAGTTTAACATTTGAATGTAATTTTGTTCGTGAAAACAAGAGACAATAGAGCTGCACTTAATAATCACCTGCTTTTTAAAACACTAATTGTCTCTTTGTGTTACATTCAAAAATAAGATAACATCCTCAAAGTCTATGAGCGTGGTGTAATGGAGATTTATCGAATCAAAATAAATGAATCAAATACAGTTTAGAGTTGGATTTTCACATCAGATTCTTAAATTAGACGGCTTTGGTGTCCTTGTCCTCACTATTAGTAATGCATACAAAGTAACCAGGGTCACTTTAACAAGGAAAATTACAAAGGGGTTAAGCTCCTATCAATAATTCATATATCTTGTTATTTACTTTGGAGGGATGGTAAACCCAGATAATCAGCATAATAAGCATGTATTATGAGAGACACCATACAGCAGAAACGTACTTTACCTTTGGCTCATTTGGTGCTTGATATGCATGAATTCCTTCACTGTAGGCAAGCTCCAGATAATAAGCATTGTTTTCTTCAAGAGACACTTCTGTTCTGTAAATTGCAGCTCTGTAGTCAGAACCACTTTTAGAGTATTAGACACAAACCTTTATTTAAAGCTCATTGAAAAGAATTAGTATTCAGCTCCATCAGCAAAAGGCTAAACTACTCTGTATCGTCTCGCTACACTTTTGTTACCATCTTCCATTACTGGCTACCCTTACTTATGTGCATATATTTAATGGTATAATACAGATGCATATCATTTGTTGCCATGTTCTAAAACTGCATTTTTACTGAGAAAGCTTTAATACTACACATGAGAGAAAACCTGTCTTTCCACCGCAGTGAGTTGGTCTCTGCAGTAATGTCATAACGTAAACAAACATCAGATGAAATAATGGACACAGCGTGACAGATGTGAGCTGTGGGGCTGCTGACAGACAATATATTGCCACCGTAGAAAAGGAGAGAGGTGAGTCATTGCCCAGCAGGCTCAGATGAAGTAGAAAAAGCAGTTTTTACACACTTGACTGGAGCTGAGTGCGCGGTGCCATGTTTAAGGGTCATCTGATGCAGGCCTCTTCTTTGTGCTGGTGTCATCACTCTCCATTTCACACTGCTGTCACTGTTTGCACAGCTCACCCATAAGACACTGTACCACTCTGCAGGGAGGCAGTCGGCTACAATAACAACGCCAGATCTATGAATGACATAAACTGGTTTCAATAAGACTATCATCAACAACTGGCCAAAGTAATTAATTACATTAAATATCTTTTTACACTTTTTATCCAAGGCAAATGTAAAAATAGGAGGGAAAAAAAAATCTCAGGAGATAAATTGAATTATGTGTGCACAGTTTTGTGGCAATTTTGCCTTATGAGATCTTATGGGACAAGATCCCCTCTTAGTATTAGTAATAATTTTAAGCTGTAGCGTTGTATGGCTACAAAATAAATCACAATAAAATTCAAATGTCAGTGGTCGCAGCTGGCCAAAATGCAACAGTGGTATATTTTTTGTGCAAAGACTTCGCTGTTCATGTAAAACCTAAAACATTCCTATTTCTGAATTGAGTCTTGAGTGCTTAGAACATTTGTGTGTGTCACTATGAAGAGGCCTGTCAGTGACAGAAAGTCAATGCACATAACATCTATTATGCTGTTTTAGATCAGTTGTCTGGTTTACAATGACAAAATACTAATATATCTTCTTAAAGTGGGGATATTGTACAAAATTGACAAGACTGAGCTATATTGTGTTGTAAAGTTGACCCCTCATCAAAAACATGCCAGAAGAGCTTTTATATCCATCTATGCATGTTTGTGTAATTCAGCAGTCTCTTCCAGACCCTATAAGGACCCTCTCCACATTTAGCTGTAAGATCCTGCACAATGCTCATCCCACAAACCTGTATCATTCATGCTCCCACACAGCAATTTTCCATAAACACACAAACCATGACACAAAAAGATGCTACCACTTTACAAATCTGATGCAATGGGCAGTAATTTCATTTGTGAAATGCACACCATCTGTGTTGTGCTATCGCTTTGAAGGGGGAGTGACTCAGCACAAAGAGCAAAGAGAGGGGGGAACATGAAAAACACAAATGAAGCTTTTTAAACATGTTCATACATTGTTTTCGACAAATATAGCATTTACAAAACCATAAGATGTAACATGGTGATCTGAATGTTATGTGTTAGCAGTTAATACCCCATAGAATTTATTTTCTTTTAAGGAATAAAGTTTAATTTCGTAGTTTAGTCTGGACCGCTCCCTTTGGGCACACTGTCAACTGTCTCCTTTTTAAGTTTTAGCCCAACATTCAATTTACAAATCAGTCAGATCCTATTCCAAAATCACCCATTACAAGAAGTATCCATTAATGAATAGGACAGCAGATGCAGGGCTGTTTATGTTTAGTTTTAGTAAGCGCTTCATATTGGGCTTTTTTGGGGTGACGTTGATGCAGCGATAATTGCCAGATTTCCTTTGAAAGTGTGACAGATGGATCTATAAAGGCTCACGGCGTGACTGAAGCTGGAGAGATGGAGGTATATGAAGTGAAAGCCATTTTCTTTTTATTAGCGGATATCTGTCCTCTTCTGTCAAAGCAAAGTGCTGTGTTGTTTGTTTTTTGAAAGCCTCAACACACACATAAAGAGAATGAGGACTATCAGTGGGCACCTTGTATTCACACGTCGCTTTAAGTGCGTCTGACCTAATGCGTCTGATAAGAGCCATTCCTCCATTGTTAGGAACTTCATTATAACTGCAAACAATTAGCGAGACCAACCTATGTAATGGGCTCTCAGCTTCCAACAGCATAGTCAATGGCTTGGAAATAGAAACTCTGCCCTAATCACTAATGAGAAAATTGTGGAGGGCCAAATGAGGGGAGAGTCACCAGGGAGAGGGGATCAGAGGTAAAAGTGGGTAGATAGCACCACAATAAGCTGCTAAATAATAAAGCGACACTACACTGATAGGAATAATATTTATGCGTGATCTATGTGAGGGGTACTTTTATTAAACAAGGCTATCACTGGGCTTATTAGTCTTAATCTGATCATGCTTGCCCCATGGATAACTGCTGCCGGTTTTGTAATTGACCCAAGCCTGGGGAACCGGCATTACACCTGCAATCTGTGCATTAATAAATTAAGTCTGTATCCATAGCAGGCAGACGCTTCTAGCAGCAAAGATGAGCCAAAAACACAAGTGGGAATGCTTCAAAGAGCCAACTCAGCACCTGCGATATAGCAGCTACAAAAGCATTGGCTAATGTGTGCAATGTGTCCTGACAGGCTAAACTCTATTTCTCTTACTTCCATTCCAAAAGAAATCAATGCTGAGGAAACACTCACATTTCCAGAGCAGAGGTAATTTTTGCCCAGACGACTACACAGCAAAGAGGTGTTTTATGGTGGTAATGCCAGTGCACCACAGGCAATGATTGAAAATTTAATAAGAAATCCTGGGGAAAAGCCCTTTGCTCTTTTGGGCCTCATATACTATTCTCTTCATGGTATAGCTACAGGGTTTATAAAATCAGAGGGCTCAATACACCAGTAAATTAAACTCTCTGCATGAGAGGCGCGAGCTAAAAAAAACAGCTTCTTTGAAATCAATGCAATCATTAAGCATTTTTATGGGCCCAATACTGTTATAAGGCTGGGAATTGCTACAAAAATATATGTCGGCGGCTCAGTCTGGCTCATTTGCAAAGTGCTTGGAGAGATGTGTTATTCGTATTGGTCTAACTCCTATACCTTCACATCCTGTTTCCCTAGCAATACCGCTGTGAATTATTGATGTTCCCACTATGTCCCCCGCCCTCCTCCCTCCTCGTTCAGTCCCCCAGACAAACCCACTGTAAGGATCTCCAAGCTTGGCTGAGTCTCACAGGAACACTCACTGCACACAATCCCAGTGACAATATCCAATAAAAGCTGAACGGGGGAGGGGACGTTGCACCCTGACATTTAAATCAATTGCTTACTTACAACATCTCTATGATTTTAAACCCATCCTTATTGCCTCTTCATGCAACTTAAAACAATATATCTGTTTCTTAACAGATGAAGCTCCAATGTCTGAAACACCGGAGGCCTCAGCTGTGATATTTCAGTCCTTATGGCAGAAGTGGTTGAGAGGACGTGCAGTGGAGATGCAACTCTAGGTGTTTGTAAAAGCTTATGACAGAGCTCTATGTGCAAACACAGTGTTTAACAGAAGAAAAGGCACAGATGTGCCACAATTCCCAAGGTCTCTGAATGCGTGTTTTATCACTCAGCCTCAGAGGTTGTGTCAGGAGCCCTGTGGACACAAATACCACCACAGTTACTTTTGCATGCTTTAGAGAATGAAAAAGGAATGAAGAAACAGATTTCTTTTACAGGCACATTTAAGTTGTAAAAGCTAAGTGTTGTGTGTATTTATCTAGCCACTGAATGTAAACAGTGCAAGCTTTGTGTCCCAGAATAAGACCCAGAATAAGACTTTGCCATGTCCTAATGGAGGTGTTTGCTAATGGTAATGACAGGTGATTTATGTTGACAACTCATGTCCGGTTTGTGTTTGGGATCTATTCCCAGGTGGGCCCAGCTCTATAACCTCTTCAGCATCCAATCACTTTAACCTAATTGGTTAGGTAAATATCCTCCAATAAATATTGATCACGACAAACAAATGTAAAAAATGAAAAATGTAGCTCAATAAAGCTCACCCCATCAAAAAGACCATTAGCATCAATATTGGTGGCTTAAAAGCTAATGCTTTCAAACTTGGTTATCTGAGTGTAGAAAGGGAATACTTTATGCCTCACAGAAACATACTTGGTCGCTAATTAAAAATCCATGCGAGGGAGTTGTGTGCAGTGACAGTGTGGAAACAGGAGGAACATGGAGGAGAGCTGAGATAAAAGAACACCAGTCAGGCTCCAAATCACTGCAGCACATTAATTGTTCATGAGAAGGTGCTCACAGGCAAACAAAGCTTTGATGAATGGTCTCATTTGTGCAATAAGAAAAGCTCCGCCCAGATGGTCTGCTGCAGCTCCACGACTGAGGTCTATGCAAATACAGACCTCCATTTACTGGGTTAACACAGATCTGCTCAGAGGTGACCCCTAGTGACCAGAGTGCCACCGCCCTGTGATGAATAGCGCACCAGAGTGAATCGTGTCACTCAGAACAGAGGGAACAGATTCAGACCATTATTATAATAGATGAAGATCTCAAACTACACAACTACTGCCATTTATCTTCTTTCAGTCATGCATGTTTTAATGTCTCTGTAACAACTCCTGACCACTAACATCCTAGTATTTAGCCCTTTACCAAAGAAGTTTATTTGATTCTACAATAGTATAAAACAATTATAAGGTATAAAGCAATACCCCAAAATAGCAAATGAAATAATGTTTTGCTGTTTGTTTTTTCATTTTAAATTGAGGCAATGCGCCACCAATATAATCAGTGTAATCTCTGTACCAGGTCCAAGTCCCAATTTTGTAAGAGTAAGACAGTTTTCTGTGGTAACTAAGGGAAAAGTGGGCAGTGAAAATGCACCATCTCAGTAGAGCATGTAAATTGCCTAAATTGGAGCTGGACACACCGAGGTTTGTGCACTGCAGACATACAAACATGCAGTGGCTAATGTATAATTGTATGTGTAATTTAAGAAGTACTCCCAGCGACTAGAATAAAATGCCACAGATGCCGAGGAATGATACCAATTAGAGTAACCTGCTATATTCTCATTGCTGTCAAAACACCCCCGTGCAAAATATAATAAAGGAGGCTATATTATTGCTTGTGCGGTACTGAGGTTTTCTATCGGATCAAGTAATTGTGTGCTTCATAACAGTGGAGCAAATCGAATGCATCTAATCAAGTTCGATCATCTATAAAATGTTTAGCTCCATCATGCAGCGGTTAGTTGATGCAAGTGCAGATTCCCTCAATAAATAGCCTTTGTGAATTTTAGAATATTGTCTCATCTGCACAATATCTGATGACCTTTAGTGAGCACGTACAACTCTTTGACTTTTTCAGGTGGTTTTCAGTCTTTCTTATTCCAAGGCTACGTTTCCCTCGAGGCTTTGTGGATATGAGACAGGTCCTAAAAGCCACACACGCAACATTTCTCTCTCTCTCCTCTCATTGATGCCCTTATCACTAGCCCTGACCTCTCACCTCCGCTCCAGAGTGAGAATCTTTATTAGTCTGCCATATCCAATAAAGCCACTTTATATAGAAAACCGAAAGACTGTCTCCCAATGATGGATCAAAACACTGCTCAAGAAAGGTGTATTAGGCTGTGCGCAGTAACTTAATGGTCTATCACTGCGTTGAATGGGGTAAAGTGTAACTACAGAGAAGGAACAAAAGGCGGCCAGCAGTGAGTGCAGACAAAACAAGAAATAAATGAGATACACTTGAGATACAATTATTAATTAAACAGCTAATACTGCAAAGTACAAAGTTTGAAAAGCATTAGCAAGCGCAATTAAAATATCTAATTAACCAATGTACTGACCTGATGTCAACCAGAAAATTTAATCTATTTGCTTTCTCTAGGCCTGTCTTGATAAAAAAAACAATATATTGCTGAAGTAAACATAGACGATAAACTGTACTATTGAAATCAAACCAGATATAAAGCAGAATTATCCTCCCAAAAGTATTCTAATTGTAGAATAGTGTTAAAAATGAGAACTGTAATAAATTCATAACAGAAGGCAGCGCTTAAGTAGTTAATTTGCAATGTGTCATACAAGTTCATAATTCAACCTTCTGCAGAAAAATAGCCCAAATCTTCCCAATAGTGCAAAGAAAAATCCACACAAAAGATACAACTGATCGAACAGATATTGACTGAAAATTACAGTTGCATCTATCAATGAACAATAAGTCAATATAGTAATTATCGTCTCAGGCCTAGTTTCCTCAGAATGTAACCGTGTATTGCTTTGGGAGTGAAGTCGCAGGTGGATAAGCCTATGCATAAAAACATAAGAAACAGCATAAGCATCTCAGCAGAAACTGTAAAAGGTCAAACAAGCCTGTGTAAAGAACAACCTTACACAGGTGTTGCAGGCTACATGCACAAAACAAGGGTAGTGATTTTGAGCCATAATGGTCCAGATATTGACCATTACACAGCAGTCGAAATGAGGCAAGCAGCCGCAGTGCACTCAAACTGGTGCTATGGATTTTAGCCAATAACAGAGTATGATCTATGAGACTATAAACAATTGTCTCTACTTCATAAGAAAGTATATCGCTGACAAACTGGTGAGGGTTCATATTTATGTATGATTAAGTTGCATTTGTGTCAGCATTTGCTTTGTACTAGATTATACATGTCCGTAACATTTTCCAAACAATAAGAATCAGAAAAGAAGGCAAAATAAAACATGTTTTATTACAGAAAACACTGAAGGCAATTTGTGCTTCTTTAAATATTTATGATCAAAGATCTTAATGCCGCAGCTGCAAAAACAGAATGCTGCTATTATAGTATGTGTGTTTGGATTTAGGCCACAGAAGCTCTCACGAGTCACAGGGGATGGCACAACATTATATATTCATTATACTAAAACAAAAGAAACCAAAACAGCTCATACTGTCAGACTGACTTCAAAACACACGATGCACCACTGACCAGGAGCGTTTTAATAAATATGTCAAACCAAAAGATTGCAATTCCCTCTTTAATTATGTATGGACGTGATGAATAAAACAATTCCTGGATATGAGAAAAAAACTGTGATGTTCTTGATTTAACGCAAACCATATACAAGAATGAGGACAAATTTGGACTAAAGGATTAACAACATTTAGTATATATTCAGTAAACAGGTCCTGTGTTTGGATATGAGTGATACTTTGGGAAAGTATAAAGTATAAGTATAAAGCTCTGCAGAGCAAGCAAACCTGCTGCATGAAGAACAAACGCAAAACTGAAAGATGATGGCGATATAAATAAACAGAACAATACTGTGTGTAATCTGTTCAATGTATTAGACAATTATGTATTTGTAATTAGAAACTTATTCTCAATACATACATAATTCATAACAGTATACACAAAGCAGTTTGTTAACAAAACTGGCCAAGCTTGGGCACACAACACGGCTTGCCAAAGACTATACAGAAAACTGATGATACTTAAGCGTCCAAAACAACATATTTTTCTTGTGTTCAAACTGCAAATGCTGCCAGAGCTACTCCTTGTTTAATGATTGCAGAAGAAACTAATTCCAGAAAAGACCTGTATTTTAAAAGCTCATCAATAGCTCAATATCACCCTAACATCATACATGCTTTTGAGCTAAGGAAGTTTTGAGAGGCAGTAAGAAGAAAATATAGTATCATTAGTTGTGTAATGATCAAAGTGGGAGGGGATGCTCAGAATATTAAAATATTATACATAACTGACTGACATTATAAAATGCTTTGACCAGTGATTTGGTGCAACATTTATTGTCATATTCATTTCTGCGACATTTTGAAGAGCTTGAAAAGCCTTAGAAGTTGAAGTGCAAAATTCAAGCAACAACTAAACATTAGGGACGTAACAATATGCAAATCTCTCGATACGATATTTTCCCGATATGCATCTCACAGTATGATATTTATTCCGATATCCTGATGAGGGTTCACAAGTAGCAATGTGAACATGCTACTTTTTACTTTTAAAATGCCATGAAAAGCCTTTGGTACGGTTATAACATAAAAATAAGATTTAAAAGTGCTTAATAACGAATAATTTCTTCACATAGTCTGCAGTGAAATAGCAAAGGATCATGCTATATGTAGTTCCCTCTAGTTTAAACAAAGAGACTGTGATTCCATATATTCTGATGGCCCACGATATTATTGTGAGACTTATGACGATACGATATCACGATATTTCAGTTACTGTTACACCCCTTGTAATCATCTATTGTTTCTCCTCAGCCTGTTTGCTCACATCAGCTTTCAGAAACTTGCATCATTTACAGTTCAGCTTCTTGCACTAATTAGACAGCATCAGCAAAGGGTAAATTAGAATAAGTGAAATGATGCAAACACATTATTCAATATGGTGGTGCAAGTGCATAATATTCAAAGCTTAATGAAAATAATATTTCATGAACTACAAACAATTATCCATGAAAGATTAGTCCAAAAGTTCAGAATAGGATGCAAATGCATATTTAAATGTGTTTAATATGATTCCAACAGTAGAGGCAGTCTTGCATTTTTCTATGATTATAACATTAGCAACAACAAAGAAAAGTTTGAAAGCAGAAACACAGAAACTGACTCAACAAAAACATATTCAAAGCAATGCATATTCAATTACAAATATCATATTTAATATGGATGCAGCTTTTTCAGGTCTGATACTAAAGGTTTAAGTATTTATCGATACCCAGGACCAACTAATACCAGTGGAGAGGCTGAAAATCTAATTTATTTCCTTTACTATAAAATAAAATAAGACAGAACTGATTCAAATGTGTAATGTCGCTGTTACTTACCCCTCATGTAACTACAGAATAACTTTGCATAAATACAAATTCAAACATTATGACACTTCTACCAGTAAATTGCCAATACCTGATACCAGTGTCAAATCGGTGCATCCCTAATATTTAGTAGTATACAAAGCCAGAGTTTATTTTTGGTCATCTCTGTCAGTTTCTTGTTTGAGGCTTGCTCAGCTCAAGTTGTGTTTGCGAATATAAGAGTTCGATTTAACACGCACGAGAGGAGCAGCTCAGCCTCCAGTCAAGTACCAGTGATATCCATAAGCAGGGATGGCATTTGTCAGCTACACGTCCATAAATAAACCACCTGCACTGTGCGCTCAGGTTTTTTCAGCTAATACGTCTCCCTAGGCATTTTCATTTCACTGCCACTGCTGCTGTTGCCAGTGTTTCTCCCTGTAAAACTCATTACGGGGAAAAAGAATTCAGGAGAAGTATCCAGGTAAGACACAACAACATCGACATTCAAACAGCTAATTGTAATAACCTGACACAAGTGAGTAATTTAGCTCCCCAAAAACAAGCCCTGAGATCTGGAAGGAGCACTTCACAAGAATGAATTAGGCTGGAGGCCATTACACTCCAACACATTTACTCTGAAAAAACATGATCCATCTTTCTTTGAGCTGGAGCAGAATATTAAGTGGGACTTCCTGCTATCGAGAGACAAAATCCAAGATTATTACAGCCATAATACTGTTAATTTTTGGCTCATTTCATCGTGATAGCCAAACATTCATTATTTATTAGGAATAATCTATCATTAATCATAGATGACATGTCAGTTAAATCTGTAATTACGAGGAAACTGCACTATGAAGCTCTCCTCACACACATAAAAGTAGGTCAGACTTAAACTAAATCTTGATTACATTCTGGTTCCCAGTGAGTAACAGTGTAGAAAAATCAGCTGATTGCTAATGAATCTGACATAAACACACTTATGTAAACTATTATTGGACAAATGTTTTCATGTAATTAGCCATGACATTTATATTAACCTTTGTAAAATGCACAACATTTGAACATGCAAACATTACAGTTAGAATGGATTATTATGTTGTTTGGCTTTATAAGCATCTTCCTTTTGTTATTTTAAGTACACTTTATTAACAATGCACATATTAAGCAATAACTATGCCATAGTAAATGATCAAATCGCTCACTATTATTAGACACTACACAACTACCCTGAGACATTAGTGGCCTATTTACAAACTTATTTCTGGGAAGAACCAGGGCATATGACTCATATGAAGAAACAGGTTACATCATAAATAGTTGAAGTGAAATGGCTTCCAGCAGGGAGGTGCAGGGCTCACCTCACACCGCTGTCAAAGAGCAGTCACTGGTTTGGTTCAACACACTGGAGTTACCGTTTCCCACCAGTCAATGCATCTTTGTGGACATGGCTGGGGAGGCTGACCACAGTGAAAAATGAGAGTGTGTTTTCACCTGAAGTTCAGGGGTGAAGATGAAAGGACAGTACAGAAGATAAGAGCTAAATAAACCCACAGTGCTACTATTCATCTTGCCATGTTTATGCAGCGTATACTAATGGGCTTCTGCAGCCTGCTCTCTGCTCTACCCTGTTTCCCCACTGGGACAGCTCCCTCTCAGAGCCAGGCTGTGCTAATTCTGGAGACATCCAGGTCTTAGGCCCTGAGCTGTGCTCAGTCCCATGTGGGAGGGGCCTGCAGTGTATAAAGCTGACAGGGAGAAGAGTCCAAAAGAAAGAAGTCATGTAGAACCTGCAGCGTTTGTGCTGGGAGCAGGGAGCAATTGTTTCCCTCATTTGGACAAGCTTGCAAAGCTGATCCACTATCAGCCGCAGACGCTTATGCCACGGGCATGCCAATGAGCGGAGCTTTCTCTGAGCCTTTTGACATTTCTCCCGATGTAATAGCAAGCAAAAAGCTATTAAGCCGGTAATCAATGATGTATCCAGAGGGAAAACCTATTCTAAGAGCACAGCATTCTTTACCATGATTGAAAGTTTCTTGTTGTGATGTTTACCTAGGCTTTGACAAGCTTTATTTCTGCAGGGACAGAAAACGGCTGCATTTAATTTCTGAATTACTTATCTGCAAAGTGGCATAACAAGTGGTGGGATTTTTACCGAACAATGCTTGGACCCAATTTTGCAAACAGAGCTTGATTTTCCCTTTTTACTTTCATGTGTAATTTGGAGACTATCAGCGTGATGATCACTTGTGTATTCACTGTATGCAGACAAATTAAAACCTGGGTGACATCAGCTGCAGTCTGATTCATCCTGTCTCCAGATAGTGAGACAAACCTCCGTTAGTGACCAGGGGGTCGTGCATTACATCACCAGGCAGGAACAAAAGCATTTACGGCCACTGCAGAATGATGGATTGGTTTTGTTCATTTCTATGTTTACGTCCGTTTTGTGGAAACCGATTAAATTTTACCAGAGACTGTAATTTGGTGGGGCGCCTGGGTGGCAGAGAGGGAAAACCACTTGGCCACCATCACAGCGACCTGGGTGAGCTTTTGGAATCGGTCATGTTAAATTATAAGGATTTAAAGGTAGAGGAAGGAACATAGAGTTTAGTTGGTGCCTGACATCATCTCAGCATTTCACTAAGCAATGCAGCAGGCACAGGGCCACACTCTGGTCTCAGACAGTAACATGTCATGTTAGTTATAAACCGCAGTTGTGTTTGAACTGCTGTGTTTTGCATTTCTCAAGGTTAGTCACTTTCTCTTCAATATGGTCTGTATGTTTGTGCTTAATGAAAAGAACCAGAACATCACAGCTTCTGCTCTCTCCACAAATTTTCCAGACAAATAATGTCACGTCTGTGCCCACTAGCGCCAACCCTCTGTCCGTCCTGCGCTCTGCGGCCTATAATTACATGGCGTTCATTTGATTTGTTCATTAGTTTAAGCCTCAGCTGGGTCGCAGCACATCGGAACCCTCTTATTAGTGGTTCATGACTCTGTTCTCTCCATGGTGAGCTCTGCAGTGACGGAAAACAACTGTGGAGGGCAACCAGAGGGAAACTGGTGAACAGACCTTATTTTAACCCAAAGCACACGTCACACAAACTAACAAATGCTCCTCTGTTAATGTGCAAACACAACTGTTTATTTAGTGCACCAAAGGACAGATCACTGTTCAGTGAATCATGTTGTGGATTCAAGTAGCCTGTAGACAACAAAAACAACAAAGGCATTTTGAAATAAACAAGGCCACAGAAAATACACATTATATCTACATTATGTTCATCATTACATCCATGTGTAATGAATGGTGCATAAGTGTGATTAAAAAGTGCATGTTTCCTATTCAAAGCACATCATACTTTCTATGTACTTGTACTATGTACTTAATTTGTACTTTCTATTAAACTAGACCAAACCTCAGTGTTTTATATACAACCTGAAAATAGCTAATGCCATCAGTACAGAAAAAAGAAAAACCTGCTCCACATGACTGTGTGAGTATGCAGACCTTATGCAGACCTTATAGACAATTAGAGGATCCCTGTCACTGTAATGAACATCCCTTTGCAGAGCTCCACACACACTGACCTTTTCCACAGCAAACATTCATTCTCACAGTTAAACCAAGGCCATCACAGAGGGACATAAATGCCTCGTTTTGTGTCACTAAAATGAAAATAGCATGAATGTACATACGCTGAGGAAATTACTTAAGGCATAATCAGTTTTAGAGTAGACGCAGCATCCTGCAGAAGGTTAGTTGAGGAGCCAGAATCCCCTAAATAGAAGCCATCATTACATATAATCAGAGAATATGCAAATGACAGAAGCCTGTCCCCGTGGCACTGCAGAGCCACTTGTCTTTCGGTTCCTTGAGTGCTCCCCTGACAGCACTCACGCAAGAGGCTGGGACTGATAGCACAAAAAGCTGTTTGTTTAACATGTCACTATAGCACACAACTATAGAGAGAGGGACAGATGGAGCGCAGATAGGCACATGAGCCATAGGTGGATGTGGTGCTCACTGCCTTCAACTGTGGTGAAGCTGCAGAACTCTTACATTAAAATATATTCAGGTATATTTGTAAAGTAAAGCTCTTTTTGCTGTTACATGTGTTACAGAGAAACTAAATATATCACATTTTGGTTCTATGCGTTTTGACTTTTCAATCATATACTGAAAACGAACTGACACACAGCATGTTTCCCACTGTATGGCTCCTAAATGACACCCTATTTTGTCCTTGTTTAAGCTTTTTATATTCAATCGGTGGTGAGGTACAAAGAGCCTAAAGCTGTCCAGGGTTATTATGCTGCAGGATTCCTTTCTTTTTACAGAATGTGTTTTTGGCACATGCAGCGAGCAAAGCTGACAGATGAGGCAAGGGGCTCCTGTACGGTGTGGCTGCTGGACTTTAGAGGGTGGGCTGCTCGACGGTGCTTGGGGCAGAAAAACCATGGCTGTCACCGTCTGACAGGCCAATCCAGAAGTGTGGTCAGACGACATATGATTGATGATATTATGGACTCGCGCAGGATCTAAATGCCAGCACACTTCTCTGATTTAATCCCTGTTCCCTTCATCCAACATCCAGTCACAGCAAATGGGCTTCCAGCTTCCCTCTAGCCAGTGCTATAAGTTACTAATCGATTCTCCCAAGCAGTTTGAATGCAATGACACAATAATTCATAGCATTCTTCACACTGCAGGCTTGTATAATGCAATAATTATATTGTATGAGGCTTTAGTTGAAATTTCTTTCTTATTAATCAAATTTGGCAAGTGGAGGTTCTGTGGTTTCTTTCATGATATAGTGAAAAAATGTGTATTAACAGCCATAAAATATCAAACAATGTACAATTATGTCTGAAACCAGGAAATTACTTCAATGGACATTTCATTTTTAGTTCTAGTCCTTATTTAATAATCTCTTTGACAAGACTGACCCCTTGTGGCAACTGAAAATAATCAAAATCAAACAGGACGAGTTGAAAGGTTAAGGGGTTGACTAAAGTGACTAATACTGTATAACTAGAAGGTTTAACAAATTCCCATTTAGTGCATTTTGGTTATTTTAAATACACATAAACACATATAATGGGTACATCCTTCACATATTTTCATACACAATGATGCTCTATGTCCTATTTATAATAAAGTGTTTTAATATATACACAAATATTTAAATAAATTCATATATCTAGGCTAAATAAAAGTTAGGGAAGAGAAACACATCATCAGTCTCACTCTACCACATTATCATCAATCTTTCTCTGAGACAAAAGTATCTCTCCATACTAAATCATAAAATCAATATATTTCTACCACAAGAGAAATTGGTCCTTTACTGATCTTTGAGGCTGAGTAATGTGAAATCTATTACAGGTTAGTGCGCACGGTCCTGACAAGACCAAAGACAAGACCCTAGAAACGGGTATTGATCATTGACCACAAAAACAGCCACGGTGACATTTAAATGTGAGCACAATGTTAAATAATGAAACTTGAATGCAAAATAAGGCCAAATCGGCAATATATTGTATTGTTTTGGGCTGCAGCGGTTAAAAATCACAGCTAGTCGGCTACTTAAATAATCAGTTGTATTTTGATCATTTTAATTGTTATCTGGATTATAAAGATTCATAATAAAATCGGATAAGTCAGCAGCATTATTCAATTCAATTCAATTTATTTTTGTATAGCCCAAAATCATAACAACAGTTATCTCAGCGGGCTTCACAAAATTGTTAAATTATCAAACAAAAATGTCAGAGAATGAGCAGAAGAAGAAAAAAATAAAATAAAATAAATTAAAAAAAAAACAAAAAAAAAAACTTAATTATAAAAATCAAAATGTAAAAACTAATAAACGTCAGAACACATTTTCACCTTTTATTTTACCTTTTATTTGGTTAAAAATGTATCTTAATCCTTTGACTAGTCGATTAATCAAAAAAAATCCTTTCTGTTCAACTCCTACTAGCTAAAGTTAATTATTTAGTAGATTCATAGTGCCACGTACCTTTGGCCATTTAGGGTTGAGCTGCCCGGCCTTCAGAGCATCGTCCAGAGCCGCCTGGTGCTGGCCCAGCTTGAGTCTGGCGGCCGAGCGGTTGCTGTACAGGATGCAGTTCTGGGGGTCGGCTCTCAAAGCATCACTGTACAGATCCAACGCCGTCTGGAAGTCCCCGCGCAGACAGGCCTCGCTGCTCTGCTGGATCCTCTCCATAAACTCACTTTTACTCAGGCCACATCTGATCGCTTC
>KN509525.1:39321-68291 GCA_000787155.1 Scartelaos histophorus
GGAGGAAGCCCCAGGCCCAGCGCCTCCAGCTGTCCACCCCTGAGTCTCTCTGTCATACAGCTTCCTCAGTTCTGTCTGCAGAGCCATTAGTACAGCAAGGCAAGGATTTAGCAACAAAGCAATGGAGCTGGAAAGTCCAGCAGGACTCTTGCGCTGCTCCAAATGGTGGATCTTCCTCAAAAGTTCAGCCATTAAGTGAAAAACTAGTTCTTTGATAGAAGGAGCCAGATCTGTAGTCCACAATAACCCACCTAGGAAAATGTATGAGAGTAAGCATGCTGCCATGTCATAATGTGAAAATTAAGTTAAAAGTACACAGTGACAAACCTAAAAGCTCTACAACTTGTAGCAAGACAGAAGAAGGTACTGTGTCCAACTCTTCCTCTGACCGCTCACTGCCTTCTACAAGCTTCCATGTTAACAGTTGCTCTGCAAATGCCATGGCCAAAGGAAACTCAAGAGGTAGGGAATGCAAAACTAAAACAGCACCAGGAGGAGGAGACACTCCTGAGAAAAACAAAAATCATTATCAAATAGTATGCAGTCCTTCTTGAGGATAAAGGCATTGTAATACCAACCTAATTTGACGTGTACTTTATCAGTGGGAATGATAACAGAGGGGAACTGATTTGTAGTTGGAGGGGGAGTGAGGCCTGTGTTGGTTGGTGATGCATCCAGAGGATAACACACTGCCTCCATCAAATTCAGCTGACCATTCCGGCGTACTTTATGACCCTGGCCATACACCATGACCCGTGCCCAAGGAGCCTTGTATAGACTAGAGCTACAGAGAACAATAAAATCTTTAAATTTAAGACAAATCTGAGATGAATAAAATTTGTATTAACTTGAGAACCTACTCTTTGCGGCATCCAATTTGACTTTCCTTACAAGACACAATTACAAAGGCTGCCCCAGGAAAACTGACATCCATGCTAACTTTTGACTCAGTCACAGGAAATTCTTCAGACGTGAACTGCTCTGGTGCATTCTGTGAGAGACAGAATAAAAATTTACATTAGTAAAAAAAAAATAGATACTTCAACTGCTCAACCATAAAATCAGCTGACCTGTAGAAAGCAGCATATTTGCTTGGTGAGCTCCAGGAGGCTTTCTTCCCCTTGATGTAAGGCACGGGTGATGGCCACAGTCAACCACTCACAAATAGGCTGAGCATTGCCCTGATAAAATAAGTCAGTAGGAGAGCAGCTCTGGCTCTGGAGGTTATGAAGCAATGACTGGGCCAGCAGGATTGAGTTAGAACTAATAGTGCCATCTGTAAAAAGAATAAGGATTTAAAAACTATAAAGAAATGTTACTGTTTGTCATCTTAGGCATTTGCAGAATAGACTGACCAGGCAAAGGTGGTGCCAGCAGCTGATTAGACAGAAGTTGCAAGTGTTCCAGAGTAATGTCACGAATAGCAGGAATATGAAAAAGGCGTGTGAAAGTGTGGGGATTCTTGGGAGCAAAAATATTGAGCAAGGCCATTCTACAGTACAGGCGAGCCAGGGCACTTTCACATCGCAGTAGCTCCCTATGGAATCATTGTAAAAGGTAAATACAATTTACCATTTGAGAGAGGTTGTGAATAAATAATATAAAGAACTACAATTGTAATAGGACCTGTGAATCTGAATGTTACTCGAGTCAAGTGAGACCAAGCCATTGGAGGCAGTTCTTCGAGATCCTGCAGGTGGGCGTTCAAGCATCTCAATTGGATACCAATATCTTACCAAAACACCCTCACTGCGGAGGTACGTTTCAACTTGTACCAACTCATTTACCTGCATGGAAGATTGGTCAGTACAGCATATGACATTGGTTCAGTTCTACTCTAAATATACCTTACAGAATCAACATCTAGCACTGCTCCATGTAGTCCAAATGTCTTCAGCATTCCTCGGATGGCAAATTTTGGCAATGCGGTACCTCCAATAGTACTGCTGGTATTGTTGCTGTCTGGGCAACGAATGACGACAGTCAAGCCTGGAAGAAGAAATGAAATGTTATCATTGTTATTGATTATAATGGATTATCCTCCATCAATGTCGATAATCAAAGCAGAGCAGATACACTACCTTTGCGAACTTTATCAATGGTAAACTTGTTGGCCTCATCTTTGATGTCCTCAATAGTAGGGAGATAGAGATCTCGAGGAATGCCCCCATTCTCCTCATAAAGAAATTCCACAGTCTGTCTTGCAATGTCAACCATACCTGGAACAATTTAGAACCAATACAAAACAAATACAAAGCACAACCAAAATTAACATTCTTGAGAGTTCAAATGTCTACAAATCTATCTATAGATAACACACCAGCATTGTGAATCAAATAATTTTGGTTAATAATATTTCCGTTAACGTACTATAAATGGTAATAGAGGGATTTAATTGAATAGTTTCAGTAAGTTTAACAACTGAAATACCAAGCTGTAGAGCTCCTTTGATCTGATCGAGTCCAGATTTTCTTTCAGCTTCGTTGCGGAACCGCCTACGAATAGTTGGAAATACTTTTGTCTCCCAGGCTTTAACCAACAAGGCATAGTGATCTTCCTGTATTCCAAAAACACCACAATAAAAATATAGCACCATGAATATCCACAATATTTTGTCTGCACTTACTCTTGGAACATCATCATCATCTTCATCATCACTTTCATCATCAGCAATAGGGGGAGGATGTGGATCTGGCCCTGAGGTGACCAAATTCTCATAACTCAATTCTACTTTGTAATGACATGACAGGTCACTGTTGTACTCTGTACCCACAAAAAAGAACAATAAATACATAACAATACATACAATCCCCGCAGGCATTGAGGGCTTCAAGTGGTAGACTTACGTTGCTGAGTAACTGCAACAGCCGCAATTCGGCATGGTGGACCATGAGACCCCGAGTCTGACGTAACACTGGCCCCTGCATCATTATCACTGTCTGAAGCCATTGCAAATGGAAGTGCTTCAAAATTAGCACTTATTTCCTCTGCTAGGTCCACACACAAATCTGCAGCATTTCTATGTGCTTGGCCTTCTGCATATGCAAATGGCCGGCTTCCAAAGTTGGCGCGAATCTTTGCATTCTACAAATAAGGAAGGTTCATAAACCCAACTGAAATGAATGGGGTGATCAAAATAAACTACATAAAAAGTACCTTCTTCTGGATGTGTACCAGGGGCCACATGCCACCTGCAACCTCATCAAGCATTGGCCCAAGTCGCTGGCCACAGTAAGTGAAGTAAACCCTTCCTTTAGGGGCCTGTCCAGGGGGTGGAGGAGTTCCTTCAGACCTCTCCCAGCCTATTCCTGCCACATCACCTGTGCCAATGTAACACAGCACTTGGTCAAATAAATACCCATAATGAATGTACATCTTTTATCTAATATTCATAGAGTGTATATTAAAGATAAGATCATGTGTGCCACTTTCTTACATACCAGGAAGTAATGCCACATCTAATCGAACACTCTTCCATTGAAGTAGGCTGGAGCCATTGTAATGCACTGCTCGGCCATTACTAAAACAGACAACATTTAATGACATCCCCCAAAAAAAATTGCAGAAATAAATGCAACATCCACCAAATCATACTTGTGAAAGAGGCATGTTCCAACTGGATTGGTCCATGCACCGTCTCTTTTCTCTGCCTCTGTGGCAAAACCAAAGGACACAATAGGACCACTGTCTTCCTCAGAGTCTCCATAGGAGACAATCTCAATTTCCCAGTAAAATGATGGAGCCTGTACAAAAATGTGTTATTTACTTCAGCATAAATGCTACATTTCAGTAACACTAAAATAGGGCATGTTTCTATTGCACTTCCAACCTGAACAGGAACAGGTGAAGTAGCGTAAATAAATGTTCCTCTGGGCAGCCCCCCGCCAGCACTCGGATCAGCCAGGAAGGTCACAGAGGTCAGACGAGAGGAAAACATACAGGCTCGCACTGGAGGAAACACTCGGAATGGACTCCAAGTTATTTCTTTTGGCTGAGGAGGTAAGACCAATACATATATACAATACAGTTTTAATCAGTTTACAACGATAACACATTCAATTAAAACTTGTCTACCTGACGTCTGTCAGTTTGCAGTGGAGGAGGAGGAGGTCTTGCACAATCTCTATACAGCATTCTTACCCTTTCACACTGAGCTTCAACCATACAGAGTCGCTCTCCTGAGAGAGAAAAAAATACATTACTGGCTCAAAACACAAAAGAAAGTGTTCCCATCAATAACTCACCAGGGCTACACTCCTGTGCAACTAGATTAAGGACTTCAACAGCAGCAGGACACTGCTGGATAAACTCTTCACAGAAAGAGCTATCTTCAAGAAGCTGTGCCATAACAAGACATGCCCTAAAATACACATTTAATCACTTTGACTGTAAATCCAATTGTATATAATTAAAACCTCTTTATCAAGTCAAGATTGTTTCACAAACCTAGTTCTAATTTCAGCTAATAGGCGCACTGCAGCCATGACGGGACTGGATCCATCCCCTGTAGCTGGTAGTGAAGTGTGTATAGAGAGACTGCCCTCTTGTGGCAATAACATTGATTGCACTGCTTGGACCACTTTTTCTGTGATTGATAGCTTGTGAAGTGGAAGAGCCTGAATGATTTGAAACATCAAAACATTATACACAAAAATGCATTCCATCCATTAAAATAAAAATTCAGGCTGACTGACCTCCGATCGGGGAGTACACAGGCGCGATATTGGTACTGTTAGTATGTCAGTAGATTTGCAAGTTTTTCTGTATTCAGATGAAGGAAACCTGACAGTTGCAATACCCTCTTGTTCATTAATAGACATAACAATACCAACACTGCCCATCACACCTTTACCAACCACCTGGAGGACATAGAGAATTTAAATTTTAAGTAGTCATCAGGCTTAAAAAAAAAACAACAACATAAAACATGTGCTCTGCGCTTAACCCAATACTAACCTGGACTTCAGAGCCAATCTTAATAGTTTCTTTGAAGCCACCTAGGGCACAGAGTGCAGCAACAGCCTGTCTGCCAATGGCTTGAAGCTTAGCCAGTTTCCTGGCACTGCTACTACCATTTTCCAAAATACTCTCAGCGTACTTCCCAAGCTGAGGGATAAACATCAGTGCCCTAGAAAGCACCTACAAAGCATTCCAAAGAGTATAAGCAGAACACAAAGAGAAGAAAACATGTTTAAAGCGGGTTAAAATTGGAAAATACAATCAAAACCTCTCCTCAAAACCTAATTTTTCCTACTTTTTCAGCTGTGCTTGTCCAGATTTGAGCAGTGTTAGACTCAGGAGCAGTAAGCAGACTATGAAGCAAAGCAATGACCTCAGCTGCCATACTGTTGGCAACATGCCCACTTATGAAAGGCCTCACAGGGTCAGATCTTTAAAAGAACGGGAGACATTTTTTAATCAAGAGTACAATCATATTGTTTGAGCAGGACATCCCAGTACTTGTGTATAGAGTATACCTAGCTAGATCAGCGTTGCG
Source organism: Scartelaos histophorus (assembly GCA_000787155.1). NCBI lineage: Eukaryota > Metazoa > Chordata > Actinopteri > Gobiiformes > Gobiidae > Scartelaos > Scartelaos histophorus. The sequence goes on from KN509525.1 coordinate 44,819, forward strand.
GTCCCTACACACAGCTGTTTGTGCCGTTTTCTTCTTGTCCCCAGAAGTGATGCCTCCAGCTGTCTCCTGGGCCAAAGCTTCCACAGGTGGCCCCACACTAACAATGAGACCAGATTGGGCCCATTTGTTGGCTTTCCTCAAGGCAGCAGACGCCTCCTCAGTGATTACCTCACAGCAACCATTCTGGGGGGGACAAAGAACAAGACAGCTGAAGGAATAAGAATTAAATTTGAAAGAACAATAATGGATTGATTATGTTTAGTTAACTACATACCTTTGTCATGTCTCTGTCCATTTTTACCACCTTTTCCATATTTGCTCCAGTACCTAGCCGAAATGGACGTCCCTCTGAACTGCTGCATTGCAAGGCAATGTTTTAAGATAGGAAAACGTTTCAGTTAAATAAATTAAATTCTTAATTAATTGGTCCTGTTAGTTAATTAATTGTTACCTTAGAAGTGGCTGTAAAACTTCATGAGATGATTGATCTTCCCTCTTATGAATAAATATTGATAGCTTGCCATCAACAGCTTCACCCTCCTCCCCAGCATCTTCAGACTTCAAAGCACCTTTGGAGCTGGCTCGAGTTAAACTTGTGTCAGGCTCTGAAGAGCTGGGAGAGAGCAGGGTCTGGCAGCCTAAACAGAAGGGATTTTCATGTTATGTTCCCAAAACGTAATTCAGAGTATGAAAGGATGACAAATAAGATACAACAACAGACCTGGAACTACATAATCAGCTAGTTTAGCCAATAGCAAGGCAGCAATCCGTGAAGCTGGGTCATTGGCATCTTGTTGCTCTGCATCTAGAGTGTTAATAGAGTAGCTCCATGATGGCAGGGCCACGTTTCCACAATCCTCCACACTCATGAGAGGCAATGCAGCTCTGCATAGTTGTAGTATGATAAGAACTAGCTTTGGAGAAGGTCTCTGGTCAAGCAATAGAGACAACAGCTTTGACACACATGCTGGCTGGCTCAAAATAGCCTTTCCAATGTGGCTCCTGGAAGAGCAAAGTTAAGAAAAAGTTATGAATCAAACCTCTACTGTAGTTGTAGAGCTACATATATGAACGAAGCACACATTTATTTAGACAAAATTGCAAATTAATAATGTGTCCATAGTACCTAGAGAGGTCATTTAGTAGACTCAGGACATCTTGTAAGGCATCATTGCCAGCTGCTTGGTTGCCACAGCACTCTGTGGCTCTGGCCAGATGATTTGTTAGCAAGCTGGACACCTGTCGCGCTAAACCAGAGTGCACTGCATCTGTAGAGCCACCTTTAAACAGAGTAAATGCATGGTTATAAAACTTATGAAAGGAAATAGACAATTTGCTGGGATCTCTGTAACATAACACACCTTCAACCTTTTCCCACTCAATGCAACGATTGGCCAGAACCTGAAAGGCAGCCCAGGCCATTGTGGCTACTTTCTGCTTTTTGGTTTGCTTCTCATTGGAACTGCATTCTCTCTGACCACTGAGGCTGCAAAGTCTATCCATGAGCTGAACAAGACCACTGCGAACTAGGCACTGCTCTTCACTCCTAAAGAAAGCACCAGAAGAACATGAGTAAGGAAAACCATAGAAAAAAACGTAAATGTAAAGCCATTACCTTGTATAAGGAATTGTACACAGCAATCCAATGCTATTGGCACAAGCAATGGGGTAGCGAGCACACAGCGAAACTACAGATGTCATGGTCTCCCCAAAGGCATCCTGCACCTGCTCCACCATTCCTCCACAGGTCAACTCTTCAATCCTGTATAGACAAAATGATAATCTTCGACACTGCACATGCATACCCATGTTGTGTAAAGTGGACCATGTCTCACCGTGGACCCCCCTGCAGAACCATAGTGACCGGCCCCACCAGGTGTGTAACTCCTCCAACTCTGACAGCAGCTGTCAGCAGCTCTCTCATATGAACAAGAGCTTGCTTGCGGGTGCTGCCTCGTTTCCACCGTGTCTGGGCAGCAGATAGGAAAATACTGCTTGACACCTATGAAAAGAGAGAGTGTCTTTGACTTCTCCAAACCGCTGTCAAAGCCATATGTCTTAAACTAGGGAGGCTTACAGCTTGATCTGGAGTAGTCCCAATAAACGCAAACAACTGTCCCAGCAACACACTATAGGTTGGTTTGTCACGGCTATCTTCTACGGCAAGGGACTGTAGGAGGGTAAATGAGCTGCTGCGGTGACTTGTTGGATGGTGTCTTCTTCTAAAAAAAAAAACAAAAAACAAAACTGTTATTTGTAACATTGACTTTGTTTACAACTTATGTCTGGCTAAAGCAAATACCTTTGTGGTGGATGAGTAAACTCAATATCTTGATTAGCAATCATCTCTAGGTCAGAGGGTGCAGACATGCTGCGCAGGAAGACTGGTTGCTTTACCACAGGAATGACAGTTTTGGCATCTGACACAGATTTAGAGGCTAAAGAGACAGTGAAATCCAACATTTACTCAGTTGTAATATAATTTATCCAATTGTAAACTCAATATACTTTCATTAATACATTAATACCTGGCCCAGGTGTACCAGCAGGTGTGGTTGTTACACTTCGACAATGTGGTGCAATTGTAACATGAAGCAGAAGTTCAGTTCGGTTCATTACGCTTTTTACAAGTGACTTTGTTTTGGTCAGAGGAGTGATATTTCTAAGGTGCAGACTGTTGACCTCTTGAAAGAATTTCTCTCTGCAAAAAGACATAACCCTTACAGAACATGTTTTCCCTTTTTATCGTGTATTAATAATTTTATTTATTTGCTGCATAAAACATGCCTTAGTCCAAGGACAACATTTTCTAAATCACTAAAATCGAGAGGGATCTCCTTCAGGGAGCACAGAAGCTCAAGTTCTTTAATTTTGTTCTGGCAAAAAAACAAAAAAATATACATCAATAAAAAGTACAACAGGAAACAGGAGTTATAGACTAAACTAAAGCCTCAAAAGTACCTCAAAAAAATGATAGTCATGGAAGAATGGTGTGTTGTTTTCCAACTTGCCCTGCTGAGCCTCTTCTACCTCATTCTGCCACTTTTGTTCCAGTTCTGCAACACTCTGAAAAAATGCAATGATTAGCTACTTTGGTTTCCCAACCTGCTTTACTGAGATGGTTTTGATGAAACAAATAAACTAAAGCTATGATACAAATAAGCCATGCAATCTGCAGTGTGTAAATAACAGTTTACCTGCAGCTGCCGTTCCATTGCATTAATCTTCTTAAAGGTTTCAGCCATGATCTTGCACACTAGGTCATATTCTTCAGCATGATCTTCACGGTACTGATAGTTGACTAGTGACTGAAGAGCATCCACTAGGCTCAGATGTTTTATTACACATGATACAATAACTTCCTCCATAACATCTGGTCTAATCACCTCTCTGGAGAATTGACAGTGATGAACAAGCAAGTTATAACAAAAATATATAACATATAACATATAACATAACAATATAACAATGAAAATTAAACACTTTAAACACCAACTTACTTGATACTAGGCCGGAATTGTGGGCGAGCTCTTCCTGACACTTCTCGAAGTCTCGTCATGATGCCTGGAGGCAGGCGAATACGAGGCAAATCAAAATAGGATCCTGGCATTAGACCCGGAGGTGGGATGAGCACATCTGATGGGTAAGTAAACTCCTGATCCTCTTCAATGGTGGGAGGTAGAGGAGAAGGACTGGGGGTGAGGGCTGGAGAAATGGCACCATTGGCCTCAACTTGCCATTGGCACCTGAAATAAACAGGATAGAAACATAGTATGGATTATTATTTGTAACTCTCTTTTGTTACATTTATCTCAGCCTTACCTTTGCAGTAGCTTTGAGCAAAGCAAATCATGGCAGGTCTCTTCCTCTCGTGTCACTTCTGGCCCATTATATAAAATCCGGAGCATTGAGCAAGCTAGCACTGACAATCCCAGTGCCAGGTCTGCCAAGAATGGAAGACCACCAGAGACATCCTCTGATGACTCCTAGAATATAATTAAGTTTAGTGATAAAAGTGCATAATCAAAGATTATCGCCTTGAAAACAGCATGTTAATTCATTTCAAACGTTTTAAAATGTTTTAAATGTGACCTGTGCTCTGACAGTGCAGGAGAATCCCCACATGGCTTTATCAGGAGTGTTGTGCTCACGTCCACTCCTCATTTCAAAGGAAAAAGTTACAGTGTCACCTTCAACCTGCAAATGCACAAAAAAGTGATTCTAAATGTTATGTCTTGACTCAAACTGTATTATTATGTTAAGCATACATTTACCTTGACAAGATCTTTGGGCCAGCCTGTACCCAATACACTGCGACTGCCATAACCCAGAGTGTTCCCTCCATACTCTGCAACTTTACGACTGTTAGTGTTGGGCCCTGCATAAATGACCAGCTAAAAAAAGAATTTGGCTTGTTACCAAAATGTTAACTAAACATAAGTGCCCGCTGTTTAAAAGTTTTGCATCCTTATTACCTTATCATAGTCATATTGTGAGGAGCAACGAGAGTCAAACCGCAGGTACAGGCAGCGTGCTCCAGGGATGTGTACAGTCTCCTTAAACTTATAATTGTCTCGCACTGGATGTACTGTTTCAACAGTCTTCCCGGCAGCCCAAGGGGCAGGAATCTTTAACCCAGTTAGAAATCCAGGCTCCTCCCGTTCATCAAGAATCCTGATATATACAAAAATAATAAAATGCTGCTGTTTGATAAAGTAATTAGTAACATCATTTTGGTTTAATAGTTTACATACTTGTCATCACCTACACCAGCCTTGGCCCCTGGACAACTAACTGTAGGTGACGTTTCCTCAGAGAACAACGGAGCCTGAGTTTTCAGTAAAAGAGCCGTCTATCAAAAAACAAACGGGGGAAAAAAAAAACAAAAACATAAATTGTAAGTTGGTCAAATAATGCAATTTACACTTAGTATTATAAAACAAACATGCCAACCTGACTGGTATAGAGAACAAGCTGAACTAACTGAGGCATCAGGGCATCAGCAAGAGTGAGGGTCTGCAGGTTAGGATGCATCAAAGAGGTCAGTAAAACAGGGAGCAGGTGCCCCAGCATGGTCGCCTTTGTCACCTGTTCTAGGCCTTTTAACCTTTTAAAGCATAAAAAAAAATTTATTGACTGAAAAATCAGTTTTAAGAGAAACTTCTTACAATAAAGTTGATCAATAAATGCATTTTATGTACAGTAACTCTTACCTGGTTTCTCTGTCAGTGATTTCACTGTTGATAAGAGCAGTAGTCACTTGTTGTAGAGTTTCCAAAACCTGATCACAACTGACAAGGATTTTGGTTGCAAGAGAAAGGATACTACTTTGCAGCTCCTGAAGATGACAGGAAATAGTCCACTTACGTAACACTTCAAAATAATCAGCTTTCCATATTATATTTAAAATTATGAAATGTCAAAAAAACAGGACCACAAGGACACCGTGAAAATAGGGGACTTAAAGGGGATGTTTACCTGTACCTTCATTGTTTCCCCTTGGATGGAGCTGTCACTGTCATCATTATCATCAGGACGAATGAGAATAGTGTTACTGAGGAGGTGGTTTTGAACTGCCATGAGGTAGCGGAGACAAGGTGAAACCACCTACATAAATATAAAGAAGAGGGTTTATACTGAAAATAGAGACATGAGTGTAGAACATGAAATAGAAACCATACAGGAACAGTAGAAAGCAGCTTCTGGAAGTCATCTCTGGCAACAGTCTGACATTTGGTTATGAGTAGGCAAGACTCACGAACAACAGTCTTGAGGATACAATGCAGCAGCTCATCACTTAGTCTGTGCAGAAAGGATTGTCTTTATTAGGTTCAAATATACTATACACTGTCTATATTTAAAAATTAAGATACAATAAAATAGTTAAGTACCTGTAATGCTCATCTTCTTCACTACCAAATCGATTCTTCTGCAGCTGATCTGCTAAATTTGTAAGAATGACATCACGAAGCTGGGAGAGGCCGCTGTTTCTTTCTCCTTTATATTACATAATAAGATCTTGTTAATTCACCTCAAACTTTAAGAAAATAACAGATTAAAGCTTCACAGACCTTCGGTGAGAACCAATTTAAGAAGTTTATGAAGTTCGGCCTCCCCCTGATACAGGGTATTCAGGCCAGAGCTGTGGTTAAAAAGATGAATTATAGTTACAATAATTCAAGTCAATATTCAAATTTTAATGAATAGAGAATATGATGTTTACCTGATAGCTAGGCACACCTCCTTCTGGATCTCTGCCCCAATCTGATCCACAGGAGCCATAAGTAGCTGCCACAAAAGTAGGCTTGACCGACGTACACTTTCTCTATTCTGCTCCGATTGTGGATTGTAAAACCTGAATACCACCTATGGAAAAAGACCCAAATATAAGAATGCCACAAAAAATTAATCAAATAAAAATGTTGAGAACACAATTTGAAAACAACAAACCTGAAACACCACTAAGATGCAGCGAATTATGCAAGTGTCTCCATTAACCATGGCCCTCTCCATGATGTCACAGATGCTGCTGAAGTGACGGGCCTCAATGGGATGCTGTTTGCCCAGTAAAGCACCAAGGGGCAGACTGTTGCTACTGGCTGCAAGCAGGTTCAGCTGGTGTATGCACATGGCACCTATGTGATGAAGTAGCTGGTTGATAACTTCACCAGTTGTCACCATCTCATCTATGAAACCAGACAGATCGGTTGAAACAATACTCAAAACTCAAACAACAAACCAGATCCAGAGGGAGTCTACCTTTGGGTTCTTTGATGATGTGACTGACCCCAAGCCTGTGGCACACATGATGAAAGGCTTGGTTTCCAGGGTTGTACCACTGATCTATGTAATCACTGGAGCACGTCCAGATCAAATTATTCAATGCATCATAGCAAGCTCCTGGAGTAACAAAAATGTCATGGCTACATATGATCCGATAGAGAAACGTCTGTATTTTAGTTGTATTATAACAAGCATAACTTACCAAGCCCGGTTACTTGGGCCCCCCTTCCGAGAGAACTGCCGGGAGCATCGATCAAGTCTGCACGGCTGCTGAACTGACCATCAGCCAAGTTAAAAATTAGGCTTGAGGCTAGTACTGGACAAGAGATAATGTCATGAGGAAAACAACAAATCAACATAAATATAATGCAAATATAGATATCTAATTGTTTTAAAATTATATCCAGTACATACTTTTTAGAGAGGACAGGCTGCTGGTGCCTCCAAACAGAGACCGTGTGGCTGAGCTTCCAGACACACCAGGAGGTGAAACCAGCATGACGAGATACGTCCCACACACATACATCGGTGTCCTCCTCAGAGTCTTAAGGGGAAGTCCACAGCTAGTGTTCACAGCTTAAAAAATGTAAATCAAATTAGCCTATGTTTGCTTCTATCCCTCTTTTTGTTTTTTGGTGGTCAGAAATTACCTGACTGTTCCTCTTTGACTGTGTTCGTGATGGCTGAACCTGTGAGGGCAGCCAAAGTGGCAGAGTGGGAGGCCCGAAAGCGTGACATTCGACTCAGGAGTAGTTCATTCAAGCACTTTGAAGACTCGCCTTCTTTGCGAGTGAGAATTACCCTCTCCTGCAGGACATCTGCAACACACAGTCCCGTCTGTGTCTGCAAACAAAAAAGACATTTAAAACAAACATTTAAATTGCATTTTTAGATGAAATTCAGCATATGCAGCAAAAAACTAACCCAATATACACCACAAGTACAGAGAACTTACAGAGAGGTGAAAGACATCCATAAAAACAGAGTGTCCTTTTTGAGTTTTTTCATTCAGACTGGCTGGTGACCAAACCCAGTACAGGTAGGTCCCATCTGAACAGAGGTGCAGAGTGGTTAAATTGCTGCCAACTGGGAAGTGATGGGCTGGCATGGGCACAATCTGGCACACCTAGTGACAGGACAGAAAGCGTGGCATTATACATCTGCAGTAACTGTCTCAGTGATTTTTAATACATACTAAATAGTACCTGTAGTGTGTAGGGGTCAACGACTTGGCAGAGCTGATGAGGCTTGGCATCAAAAGACAAAGGTCGGTGGAGGAGGCGACCACTGCAGAACACCACCCAGCCTGGCTCAAGCTCTTCATTTCGACAATACACAAAACCCCTGGGGAGACAAAAAAATTATTGAAAAAAAATAAAACATCAATACAAGACTATATATAAATTTAGCTTAATCATACATTGCATTCTAATTGTACCACAAGCTATGCTCAGAAGCAAACTTCCCCCACAAAAAACTAATGAAAAGATGTTAATTTAAATTTGGTTCACACTTATATTCTCAAATTAGTGAGGTAGACAAAAAGGGGAGTCATATTACCTAAGTGTCCCATGTAAACCAGAGCCAAGCTTGCTGAGTCCTCTCCCTGAGGAGTTGGTGGTGTACAGATATAGGCCGTCTGTGGCTAGACAGCGGCCCAGGTCAGTGTCTGAAAGGCATAAGGACAAAGCAATAGCAGGTTAAACTGCACTGCAGGGGAATGATAACAGCAAGACAAGATCTACAAGAAAATACAAAGTACTGCTTTACTTTAAAATTATGAATATCCTTGATACAATGAACAATTCCTGATCGGCTTAATCAGGAATTGCCTAATTTATCTTATTTAATGGTAGCTTTGTGTAAAAATTGCTGATACATGGGCAATTTTAAATAGAAATCACCTTTATTCTCTCCACCGCCAGCAGAGTTATCTGGGGTAGGCAACATGTCCTCAAAACCCCATGAAACAGCGTGTTTCCCACCCAACAGGCAGGATGGGGAGCCTGGGCCTCCTTCCAGAAGTAAAAGTCTGACAAAACAAGCAAGAAGTTTAACATTTTTTTAATTGGGCAACATTCCAAAGTAGAAATATAGAAGTTTGTTTTGACCAACTGCCTCACCTATACAAGACATCGGAGACAGGCAGCTGTCCTAGATCAGTTTGTTTCTGGAGCAAATGAACTGTGTGGATGAACGTCTTCAGAGAACCTCTGGAAAACAGTAATTCTAAACATTATCTTACTTACACATATTCAATAAAATTTATAAATAACAGACAATTTTACATTCAAATAAGGAGGGGAATATGTAACCCTTCTTGTCCCAAGACAAGCTCATTTACATGTTGTATACAATAACTAAATGTAAAAAAAAAGAATGAAAAAAACAGCAGCTATCAGTGTCACTAACTGTTAATTGTAGTAACAAAGAGTGAGGTCGTCTGTAGCACTTAATTAGCCTGCTATATGAAAAGCTGGGTTGTTTTACTCACTACAAAGAGCCCTCTGCTTGAACAGAGGCTGAACAATGAGAGAGGATAGTTCTGGCTTTGACAAGTCAAGCTCTAATGTCAGAAGCAGAAGTCAGAGCACATTTAACACAGAAATATTCATTTCTCGGGTATTTCATTAAACGTGTTAAGAAAAAAGCAGTTTATGAAGGTAAGGCCAAAATGCAAGGCTTCACTGAGATGTGAGGGAACTAGAGAGGCGGGTTAATGAGTGAAGGCCTTTTATAACTTTACCACTCTGCTCAGAATGATTATTCTACCATCACAGATGGCACATGGAAAAAAATCTACTCTAACCAAGATATTAATGTGCTGCTCATGTAAGTTAGGCTCAAGATGATAACAGTGGATCTTGAGTTTGGAGTTTCAGCTTCATATAATGACTAAGGTCCCTACATCCCTTTTTTGTGATGTATTAGGTCATTTGTATTACAAATTCCATTAAGTGACAAAGAAACATGTCTTCTTTTTCCACACATTTTATACTGAATATTACCTTGCACAAGCCAGTGCCACTAAAGCAGCTGCAGCATTCTCCCTTTGCCTGGGTGAGTGAAGACTCTGTGGTTGTGACTGTTCCAACTCTTGAAAGCCATCTTCCAGCCAGGAGCAGAGCAGTCCCTCCAGGCCATTGAGACAGTCTGTGGGCTCTTTACTGAGGCTGAGAGGCTGGCAGTCCCTCAAACAGGTCAGTAGCACTTCTGCAGTGACACCGCACAGAGCAGGGTCACTACGAGTCTGAGACTGCAGGAGGGGGAAGACGAGGAGCAGGCCCACACGGGAGGTGAAAGGGGCCTGCTCAGGTTGCTGGAGCAGACCTTGTCTCTTTAACAAGGCCAAGGTCTCCTCATCAGCACCACCTGTACCCTCACGCTCCTGCTGCTCCTCCAGGGCCAGCTGCCTCTGCGCCCCCCACAGGCCACGCAGGGCATTGAGGCGGTACTCCAATAGACGTGCATATGCATTGCTCTGGTTTCCACACACAGCTCGGAGTCGTTCTGCCAGCTCTATGGGATTTTTTGTCTCAAACGTTAAAATCTAAAAACAAAACACAAAGAAAACAATATCACTCTTTGCATCAAACAATCAACAAGTCCCAAAGTTAAACGTCACTTGAACACAAGTAACCATGTGCATGTCACCTGTATGGAATCTACAGAGCTTTGCAATGCACTAAACAATGTTCTGTGATAAGAGGGCAGATTTGGGATAGCCTATGAACAGTGAAACAATGTGCTTTATGTGCACTTAGCCAGCATTACAGATATTGATCACCCTCTGTGGTTTGAGAATCATGGACTGGAAGGAAATCCATTACACCATTTAGCAGTGACTATTTGTATTGATTCAATTTCAGAAATGCTACTAATATTACAGCTAAACCAGTTACTGGATTTTTTTTTCCACCTGGCTTTGCAACGAATAGCCAAAAGTGTTTTTAGGGTTAGACTCTGTATTAACAATTGCTTAAAGTGTTGAAAACCAGACAATGAACAGGGGTTAAGCTATTTTTTGAAAAATAATATTTTTTTCATAGTTAATGTGATAAAAATGCCACAACCCAATATTTCTTCTGTAAATAACTACTATATCCATCTGTGATTTCTTCAACAATATAAGGACAAATATTTCAGGGCAAGTTTGTAGAGTCTATTCTAAACTACAACTAGTACCAACCCAATGAAGACAGATTTGATTATGTAGTGAGAACATATTCAAAAACTGCAGCTAGGATGTGCTAATTGTAGCCATGACTAAAGATCTTCTTTAAAGGGTTGTTGAGAGGTCATCTGTAGCTGACAGGTCAAAAGACTGTATGTAGTAGGTCTAGTTGTTAAAACATAATTGTTTCAATGTGCAATAATGCAGGGATAAATATTTAAATTATACATTTACATAAACACATTTTATCCACTGTTATATGTTATAGATATGCAAATAAAAGGAGAGTAATTTCCTAATGTCAACCTCATTTAATAAACCTGATGAAGTGGACAAATGTTCAGCAATGAATTAATATTTTCTGTATCAGATAAAAGGTTTTAGAATAAGAGTGTCTCACTGAATCAATTAGATAGTAGGTTATTTGAGGTTATGGATGAATGACGCATTAGTGCAGTCCACAGTCTACCACTGAAAATAATAATACTCTGAGCTGGTTTGAGAAATTACCTATTTATGCTGAAGCCTTTCTATGGTGAGACTGATCTTTCCACAAATAAACACAGTTGGCTCCAAGTTTCTACAAGCATCACAACAAAGAGAACTTCATCTGGTATAATCCTTCCCAGATTTTAAATTAAGTATAGCATCATTCATGTCACATAAATGTCAATACATTTCTTTAATAAGGCTTGATATACTGGTGTAAAACTAAATTAATGCATAACTTAAATAACGTTACTGGTTATGCAAATGTAAAGAGGAGTTAGTTATAATGTGATGTTCATCTTAGTATGCAGCTATTGCAGAAAATTGAAAGGAGATATTAATTTATAATTCATGAAACCAAATAAACTCTGAAGGATGCTTTTATTTTGATGACCAAACAGGAACTGTGCGTGGATGGCTGAAGTCAATAACAAGCAGGACAGGAAACTTGCAAACCAACACTGATCTCTTGGCGCTATTGAGGTTGTGATGACCACAGTTGACGATGACAGTGAAAACAAATCATACCTTATGTAAAAATAGATTCATGCAAAATGGACCCAATTTCAAGCCTGTGTTGACACGGCTGCACTCACCTCTTGCTCTGTGTCCCCCTGCTCCGACACTCCGATTTCACTGGGCAGTTCGGCCAGATCTGTGACCCGAATGAGTCCATCGTGGAGAAAAATGGTCTCCTCCTTCACAGACAGCCACTGGGACGAATCCACGGCCCCGGAGCTCATCACTCTCTCCTCCGACAGCGATGCCAAAGGGGTCGCACATTAAAAATTCAGTGCCAGGATGACAGAAACGCCCAAGCTAGCCAATTACTGGGCTACAAAAACATGTTTACTGTAGTACCGTCTGACAACAATAAATTTACACATTACTAGCCGGATCGCGACAAAAATACAGAACACACGAACTGGCGGCCGATAATTTTCACATAACTCGTGCTCGGTGCTGCTCTTGCTAGCGGGTTGCTAGCCTGTGTCTGGCTGTTAGCTGCAGCGAGCCCCTGCTAACTCACCGTGCAGGATCGTTATAACATTACTGGGCAGGGTGGGCGTGACACTTGTGTTAATACCGCTATTTTGACTCTCCAAAACGCGACAGTCTTTTCAGGACAAGAGCTGCGCCCGGAACGATCCAATTTCTCAATTAAAACCCAAACGCAAACAATTGTGCAGATGGCCCCGCTGCTGTGTCGGTGACGGGGAAAGAGAGTGAAGTGCTCCAGCTGTCAGCGCGACGCCATGTTTCCCAGCGAACAAGCCTCTCCCAGCATGCACCGCGGACACGACAAAAGCTGTCAAAGGCTCCACAAGGACTACATGAGAGGCCTATTAGCACTTCACTTTCAGCTCATAGTATTTGCTTATTTTTTGCTAGAGTGGGAATTGGGTGGTAATATTTCGGTAGGTAGAAGAAACAACAACAGCATAGAGCAAATGCAAACAAGCAATTTAAGAAATTGTACAGCACATATATATTAACCTGCATGGTAATTATTCATTTTAACTTTTATTTTAAATAAAACTGCAAACGTAAAAACAAATTCCCACTTTTTGTGTAAAATAGTTGTTTATTATCAACATAATATATAGGCTGGAACAATGTAATGTTCCTTCAACAAGAGAAAACAGACCTACTGCAAAAATGGCAAGCTTTCTTTGTATATGTGCAAAGTGGCTTATAATTATGTCATCTGAGCGATGCCAATGCTCCTTTGCTTGGCCTTAGGCATCGCTTATAAAGCCGTTCAGAAAACCTTTCTTTTCTGTGTTTGCCTGAATTTCGCACCCCGGCAATGCCGTTTTTCTCTATCTTCTTAAGTGCTTGAAATAGGTCAGAGGCTTTAGTGAAGCCTCCAGAGCAGCTAAAGAAAGGGGGAAACAAATACAATTCAATATTTTATGCAAAGCTAAATAAATTCATACTGTTTACAATAGTTTGGCAATTTCTGTCTGTAACTTCATTCACCAGATACTAAAGCAAGTAGAGATTATATGACTGTAACAAACCTCTTTCTGTGATGACATTTTTTCCTCTTTGGTAGTTTGAAACAATTTTCTGAAACTGAATCCTCGATGAGAGAAGGGACCCATGATCGCTTTAACTTTTGTATCTCTCGAGCCAGACTATGGATAATATATAAGAAAAAATATCATAGAACCCAAATAACAAACAACTATAAATGTACATTTAAGTATTGCCTTAGAGGTCTAGCATTTAAATTTAGAAAAACACTCCTAAAATGAACTTTAAAATCTTTCAACAGCCAACCGATGCTATATTATAAAAGTACTTGGATTACAGACATTAACATGAGTTCCACCTGCACCCTCTAGTTGTGACTTGTTCGGCCTGCAGTATGCAGGTAGTTATTTTTTGTGAGAAGCCGTAAAAATATATTCATGTGTAACATAATACATGCTTAAAATAGTGCAGCAGGGAACAGGCTTTGTACACACATGTGTATGAATATTTGACATTGTTACATGATTATATAGTCATTGTAATCAAATATCTGGTTAGACAATGGCTTTGCTGTCTGTGTTATTACCGTCTGGTGCAGGAACAGTGATAAGCAGGTTTTGTGTCCAAGTTCTTCAGGCCAAACCTTTTCTTCAGAGGAGGTATTTTATATCTACATTCATCCAGATGTTTGAGACTTTCACAAAAATCTGCGACAGACAACATTAAAAAGGTATAACATATAACTTCATTTGCACAGTCTGCATTATAGTCAACAGTATGTTTTATTTAGTAATGCATTTTACTGTGTCTGATCATGTCTTGTCTAACAAAACGATATTATTAAGACTAAAACTATGAAGGTCTCAAAGTTGGCAGAAGTTCTAGAAATAAATTTCCAATCCCTTTTGACTTTATTTATAATTTAATTTATAATGACAATATTAAGAATTTATAAGACACAACAGAGGCTATCCAGCTATATGGTAATTATATCCATAACATGATTGTTTTTAGTCCAAAAAATACATACAACTTTAGTGTGATCTTTCTCTTACCGTATTGGCAATTTCTAAACTTTCAGAAACTGATTTTAAATTAAATTATAGATTTTGGATTTTTTTTTAATCTGTGCTCCATTGTGCCCATATGTCTAATAAAAGATACTGAATTTGCTGTATATGAAAAATAGAAAAATGTGTACTCTTACCTGTTTTTTCATGTAATAATTTATTTAGTTTGAGGTCCATTATCTGATTTGCTCTGAGTCCACCAAAAGGAGAATCCACTTGACTTTGTTTTTTGCTTTCCGAGTAATGAGTTAAGGGTTTAGTAGTTGTATTGTCATAGTGAGCAGCAGATATGGTTGAGCTCGACTGCCTTTTGGGCAGGTTTGTTGTAAACATCCACTTTGCTGTAGCAGAACCCTTTGTAGATGTTACAGGGGGGACAGTGGAGGTCATTGGTGCTTTGTTTGGGGACAGAAGCACTTTCTCCAGTGTGCGCCCTGTCACATTTTTGATTGTTGATGCTTTAGCTTTGGAGGGCTTTAGGGTGGTTGGTCTTTGGGGTGATGTAGTGGTTGGAGTGGTGGATGGTGCTTTCAGATGAGGAGTTGTGTTTTTACCCACTCCACTGTGAAGTGGCAAAGTCTTCAGCTCCTTTGTTTTAGAGATGTCTGTGTTAGAAGTGGTGTGGAGGTATGGAGCCACTGTGGAAAGTTTTCCATTTTTCCATCTGCACCTATTTGTTTTCTTGTGAAAGAAAGTGTCTCCTCTGGGTGGCTCCTTAGAAACACATTTTTTCTCTTGTCTTAGTTTCTTTTTGGATGACTCAATCTCATGGACTTGAGTGAACTGATGCTCCTCACTAACAGCTGTCTGGCTGCTATCAATCTTTTTGTATTTCCTTGTAAAAGAGGTGTTATAATAAACAGGTCTTTTAAAGATGGCATATGGTGCATCTTGTGTCACTTTGCACCTGTAAAACACAAAACATATTTTCATTATATTCACTCATTTATTTAAGTAGTTTAATCAGTTGAAGCTTCACTTGAAAATTACCTTGACAATATAAATTATAATTATGTTATAATTATACAAACTACAATAATTATAGACACAGGGAGGGAATAAACTATATTATTCTATATTACTGTCATTATGTAATTATTCTAAACATGTTTTTGCTAATTCTAGAGAGCCTCCACATGATTCCTCTAGAGGTAATTAAAGTAACCTAAGAGAAAAAGTGAAATATACGCCGAAGGTGAAGGTATGCAGTCTTTTAGAGGGAAAACAGGGTCATTTTAGCTTTTTAAATGTCACTATGCAGTTGTGCATTACCATCCATCTCATCATGAAGTCTTGACTTGCAAAACCTAAGAGGCAAAGACTAGAGGCCAAATGACCTAACATAAATCACTCACCACTCTAAACAGATGCCCTTCACCAAAGGTTAACATTTTATACCACAGTATGTAAGTTTGTAAGATGTCTCAAGTATTGAATTAGTTCCTCACTTTCCCCACCAGTGCATCTCAGTGCATCTCTTTTGCAGTTTGAGCTCAATGCATGGAACCTTTAGTATTTTGAAAAAGCTGTAGAGCACCATGCTGGATATGGTATCATTCACATCCAGGAGACACTGTCGAAACCTGGAGAGGGATACACAAAGAGGCATAAATATAGGCTGTACATTATTTCAGTAATAAATGTCAGTTCCAGTAGATGCATCCAACTTTCAAGTTTCAACCACATCTAAAAATTTAATCTCATGAATCTATCAGGAATAGATGCCTGCAGGCAGTGCTTTGTTTGTTTTTTTTGGACTCCCAAGGCATCGGCACCCACCTCTGGTCGCAGTCACAGTGAGAAACAGTGAAAAAGTTTGGATTGAAGACTCCGTATTTCACAGTGAAGGCAGGAATAATGTGTCGGCAGTGGTCATGCTCCCTGCAGCACCTGTCTGCACTCTCAAACATGCCTGTAAGGAGCAGATGACACGTCACTGCAGTCGCCGTAATAAAAAATCACCAGTTAATATGAAGGAGCTTCAATAAAGAAACAGCACAGAGGTAATTCTAGGACGGAGACTGTTCTCTACACCTGCGACTTGAACTGCTTGATTTGGCTTTCTACTCTAAGTAATATATATCAGCCTGCTATTTTAAAATGATAAAGGTAAAACTATGACTCACCAAGTTCGTCATATCCAAGAGCTTTAGTTCCAGTTCCACACCACAGAGTTCCCGGGAAAATCCAAGAGCGTTTTCTTCTTCTCTTTGCCTTTCCTCCTTCACGTCTGCGCTCATCTTTAGGCGCATCAGTCTTGACGCACGGTGCATTGAGTAAAACGCGTAGATTAAATCTTTGATAGAGCGGCTCATTCTCACCCCTGCTCCTGTTGTAAGCCGTCCTGTAGCTTTCTATAACAAGTGGGTTGCTTATTACTTCGCATGCCAGTAGACGCATGTCATCGAACCACAGTGTGACGTACAGAAGCAAGGCTCTGTCCTCGCGAAGAAACGTGACCTGCGTTTGGCTTTGCCCAATATAACTTTCTGTGAGACAAGAGATGGTCCCAGGATCCATCACATTTTGTAATTCACACTTAACGAGCATTTGTAGCGCAATAATATTGTGAATGAGAGCCACCCATCTAACTTGCATTTCAGTGCGCCTGTCTTGCACAATAGGTAAAATAAAGTAGACTTTGGCATAAGAACCCTGCGAGTTAACCTATGCTCCGGCCGGGTAAAATGCACCAGGTAAAATGCACCAGGTAAAATGCACCAGGTAAAATGTGGAGGCATGTGTGCCCTTGGGCCACCGGTCTGCGAAGAGCTGTGATTGGTCTGACAATTTAACTGAGGAATGGCACTCCCTAACGTGAGGATACGTAACTATGAGGTTTACACATGGATCACATATCTGGAGCTTAAGAAATCTACGGACCTATGGATCATGGATCTATTCAAACATCTGAACTCTAGTCATATTCTTAAGTAGAAAGCTGATTCAATCAACATGTGTTTCATATAGTTTCCTTTCAGTCCATTATAGATCTCACAATTCGTATAGAAAACTATATTAATTTTTAATCATTATGAAAAAAATGTTGTTGCAATTATCCACACCAGGTGGCAGCAGTGAGGGTTGACAATAAGAATCTATTTTCAATACATTTTATTGATCTGTGTAAACTCTGCAAAATGTTTACATGCACGGTTATCTGCAAACGTACAATCTTTCAGTGCATGCACGATTTATTTACAATGACAGATTTAACAAACATTCCATTAAACTGGCAGAATCAACTCAGAGGGGAGCAAAGTAAAAAATAAATATATTACTTAGATGTGAGACAACTCAAGACACTGCTGGATATAATTTGTATAGGAAGAGAAATCTGCTACTTATAGACTGTACAGTTTGTGCACTGTTATTTGTGATCTCTGTGTGATATTATACCAGATTTAGACAATACTGTATCATTGCAGTCATGCTAGAATACTGAGGGAATGTGGCGGATAGTGTAAACATATATAGACTTACAATAGCATTTATTTCTTACAAAGGCTAAATATCTTGAACCACAAGACATTCATGCATAGGGTTTGCAAACAGTTGTATAAATTGAGGTCATTCCACTTTATAAGTGTGCTTTCCTTGGTTTTTCTGTGATTAAAGAACACACACTGAAGCCTCAAATGATTGGGGCGTGGCAGAGGAGAAGTAGCCCTGCTTTGTGCAAAGTATTGGGATAGGAGCAGCCCACAACTGCCCTAGGCACACGAAAAACATGAGCACAGTGCATGCAGGTAAAGCTGCACACTAATGACAGCCTATCCCCGCTCGACCTTTTGAGCAGAGCATTCATGTTTTAGGAAATATTATAAGAAACCTGACCACAGGTACTGTATATTTAGCAGTAGACCTCAGACCCAAGCTAGCAGAAAGAATAATCTTTTGCAGCTACTTGTCACTGAAATATCATTAAACTATGTTTTCTTATGAAACAAGGAATATTTTCACAAACAAAACATCCCAGTTACTTATACATATAAAGCTTACTCTGTGTGCTATAACCTTAATTTAACAGTAAATGGTAAAAGTTTTATCTAGCTCATGGTCCACATTTGGATGCATCATCTGAAAATCAGATGATTTTGTAATATCTATTCTAACCTGAGCAATGTAACTTTATGTAAACATTTCTTTATGGAAATATACAGCATGTTATGGGCAGTGGGTGGTGACTTGGCATGCTTCTAATTTAATAAGTTAAACTACTGTGAGCTGAATACATACAACATTTGAAATTATACTCTGATAGTCTAAGAAATACAGGCATGAACTTAGCCAAGGCCTCTTATGAAAGGGTCAGATCTCTACACTTCAGCATATTGCTTTCTTTGTTCTGTATAAACAGACCCCCTATTTCTTTATCAAAAGCATATCAAGTTTAGTACAATAAGTAATACTGATGACAGGCATAGCGGTCATTGTGCAGCTATTGACTGATGTGTTTCCTTGTGGCCTTGGTTACATTAATAAAAGTTTGATTTTGTTTCTAAATGATTTGTCCCAGAGGCAGTTTGGAGAAAGCACAGGCAGAGAGATTGGTTTCTATGAGATGATTAAATATGAACTTGAACAATGTCTATATGAAGCTGTGGAAATAAGTAAGAAAGAAGCATGTAAAAAGTGCACCAAGATATGATAATAGTAAGCAAGCATATGACAACCCCACTCATGCAAAATGACGGGTTAATCACTGGAGACGTGATTTTCATTTAACAAGGTGTGCCAACGCTCAATCTTCTTGTCTTTATTCTTCAGACATTCATACCAATGCTTGAGTCGTTCCCCTTTGGCAGTAATACCCAGCTGACATCCACCTGAAAACATGTAATTTCCATTGGTTACTCAGGTTATCAACATATATACAAGACAGCTAAAATTTGTTACGCAATATTTACCTATGTAATCATTGGCCTTTCCAATGTCATAATCCCACACAGATATGTCTAGAGTCTTCTTAGCAAGTTCACTGTGCTTGATGTCATAGCTGAACTCCTAATTGCAAACATACCACCAAGTAAATCTTACATTATATGTCAATTATCATTAGTTGACATTAATCTGTAGTTGTAATGGTGACATGAGCTTTCATCACTTACCTCGTTAAACTCCGGGTTGAGGGTTCTCTTCTTGATTTGTGTTTTGGACTTTCCCTTTTTTCCCATGTCAGGTTTAAGACAACTGTAACATGTATAACGTAGAATTAATCTTGGATAATATACTGCCTCATTTATAATGGCCCAATTCATTCTCCTTATAGGACCTACATTTTGACATAAGGATCAGAGTAGCCATTGGCATCCATAGCAGCGAGATGAACACAGCGTACGACACCTACAATGAGGCGGTTCAGTTGAGTGCTGTACATGAGAGAAATGAGGATTCGACCACGCTCCTCTGACTCGCTCCCATCTTTCCCTGTCTGTAAAAGACATTTCATGATAAAAAGGGATTTGTACTATGAACAATATTAAATACTTCTGTCATGTTGAAACTGGCAAGATTTAAAGCATTGCCTCATCTTCGTAAAGAGCTATGCCCCTGGCTACTCCAGCTGTCGCAGTCCTCTTGGTCTGCACAGAAAACAAGATTATAGCAGGTCAATAAGAGATTAAACTAGCCAGAGCAGATCATTGTTTTACACTAACTTTATTACACTCACTGGAACAACTCTCTCGAGACACACGTTGAAGTTCTTCTTCTGGTTCATCTTCAGTTTCTTCAGCGCAACTCTAGTTTCACCAATAAACTCATTATGCCCAAACTTGTCTTCATCACAGACAGACAGCCTATAAAATGAAATGTCAATGATCTTTCTGGGTGTGAAACCCTTAAAAACATGAACACAAATCTGTTCATTGTGATTGATTAAAGGTGAAGTCCTTTGGGATGCTTTCTCTACCTAAGAGTCTTGCGTTGCATGTCGTCATCTGTCAGTCCGTGATATGTGAGCGTCTCATTCCACACAGGGTTGCGGGTATTTCTAAGGGTTTTTGTGCGCAGCTTTGTTGACTGGCAAAAAAGAGCAAACAAACTTTAAACTGAGGCATGTTGGAGCTTACCAGACATATTTGTGGTCTGTAAATCATTATCACTCTTGTATCTACATTTTGATACATGAATTGTGGTGAACCTGAAGATATTATCAGCAACGCTCCCTCTTTATTATAGAATCAATATTACGATTCTAGTTTATACAGTATTATTTTCTTTCTTCAGTAATTAACAAACAATAGCTACCACAATTAAAAAGTGCCTCAAATGTGCAAATGCCTCAAATGTTTCAAATATTTCATGACATGTATAATTTGGATTTTATGTATTACACCTTTACCTGAATTACAGAATCACATTTTCCACAGAATACCGTTAGTATTTTATATTGTATAGTTCACTCCATCCAGCAGATGGCAGACTCGAGTTGGCAAAACGACTTCTTTTACAATCCACAGGGTTCTAATCACTTCCCTCCCATTTTGGTAGCAGATGTCAGACACAAAAGCAGGTAGTCTCTTTTACCTTACTTGCTCCTGGTAAAAGATGAAGCTTGACATAAGGATCTGCCAAACCATTGGAATCCATTGGTTTAAGTCCCTTTAACAAGCAAAAAACAGCACCATTATAAACCACAAACATTACTTAGCCAGAAGTGTCATTCAGGAGCATTTTAAAACAAAAGCTTTTCATTGTAATTGCCCCTATGTGCATCTACAAAGAGTGTAATGGTACCTTTGCTTTGAGGATGCTACAATGGAGGCTGTTGCTTTCCTGATCATAGAGAACACTGAATTCCAGAGAGCCCAGAGTTGCTGAAAGAGACCCAGACCAATCATTACATTTGACTAAACCAGAAACAGTAAGTGCAACTGATGGATAATTTAGCTAGTGATTAAATGTTGGGCAGTTTACTGTATGTGTTTTGATTGATTTTCATTTCTAGTTGAGACAGAAATATAAACCAGCATAAAAGAACGGTATTTAAATCGAGAACTCTATAACGTTGTACAGGAATTAGATAAAACAATATGCTGTGGACACATTTTTGCAAACTCAGCACTTTGGGGAACATTTGAATGAAACATTATTAATATATTGCAACAGCTGGACTCTAGTATAATCATTGCTGAAACCAATAGTTGGTGTCTTAACACTAGGAACATGGACATAATGCCACAACTATTTTTAGTGCAATGAACACAGGGGACTAAATCAATCACAAGGGGAATCTATATCCTCTTAGCTGGAATTATAACGTTATTTGCACAGACTCATATTCTTGGATGGTGGACCTCAATAAAATAAATTAACACATAAATCCCAGGAGAGTGAATAAAAGGTGTCTGAGCCTGCAGGCATATGACAGACATGGCACTTTTATTATTAAACTGGATTTTTATATTATATATATACTGAACATAGCTAGTTAGGTTATTTATTATTTAGTTTAATGAACTACCATTACTCATAAATTAGCATAATCCTTTTCTTTTTTCACTGCACTAAATACACAGAAGACTACACCGACTACTGAGTCTATAAAGATGTTCATTGTAAATGAATTATTAAGACCCAAACAAATCCTAGTATTAGTAGGGGTCTGGAACTGGAAAACCCAGCTAAGTATAAGCATTGAATAAAAGCATTTCATGTTGTTTCTATAAATAATGTATTCTTTTTCTCAAATCAATACCATCAATAGTGTTAGATTTGAGGTAGGACAAAGTGAGCACACATGCATTTACCACCCACAGATGGATAGATCTCTCTAGACTTCTTTTAGAGTGAAGAGAGCAGATGGTGTACTCACTGGCTTCATCAGAGTCGTAGTCGTTGGCCTCCTCCTCCTCCTCTGGGGGAGGCTGCTGTCGGACCGGAGGAGCACTGTAGGCAGTAGGCTGCCTCCTGTCTGCAGCAGAGGGCGCTCTTTGCTCAGAGGAGTAGAGTCCTGTTTCTACAACCACTGATCCTACAAAGGCATCCAATCATGTGTGACTAAGTGCAACTAAACAACTGGTGATGTGATATTTCATGAATGGTTTGATCCTTTGATGAGGACATGCGTAGGTGTCTGACTTTCTAGTGATTTCTCACCCTGCTGAGCTGTAGCAGCTGAGGCACCAGGCCTGGAGCTATGAACAGGGACCATCTTCTTCATCACAACTGGACTAGACTGCCCTGCCTCATCAGCACCTGCACCACCTGTGGCCATGCGTGCCACTGCAGGCTTTGGGGCCACTGGTGGGTATCCAGCACGGGTGGGTGTTGCTTGACCTTAAAATAAGCACAATATGGCAAATAAAATACACAAACAGACCATACACACCAGAGACATGCAATACCAGACCGCTACTGCGGCGGACCTCCCTGGACTCTGCAAACTTTTGATCTGGCACTTCTTATAACAAAGGCATTGACCTACATATTCTCCAACAGGCTGAAGCAATGTACTGGGCATGCAGGAACAGTTCTTCTCTTTGTGCCTCTTTATCAAGACATCATGCTGCATCAGAAATGATGCCCAAAATGTTAAATGATATGTTGTGACCCTTCATGCCAGCAACCCCTCGAGGCTCATCTTAAGTCACAGCATGCACCTTCCGGCAGTTTAATTTGCTGCTCTCATCCCTCTCTGCAGCAGCTGAGGGAGGTGCCGCAAAAATCTGGGAGGGACAAAGGTGTGGGATAGGAGTATGAGTGGCAGGTTTGGGAGGATAAAGGTCAGTAAAGGTCTAATGCAGATATAATGACACAGAGGTTTGAAACAAGGAAGGCAGGAGTATGCTGAGAACTGCACATCGCACAAGCATTTGGAAGTTTCAGATAGGGCTGCATTATGCTGTTGACTTGCCTGGACCTTCCTGCTCAGAGACAGAAGTTTGACTTTCATCTGAATGAAAAAATATTGTAATGATATCACTCATTACTGCAAAAAAATAAAAGCCACAGTAATAGGGTGCATACATAA
>JACN01070495.1:0-27642 GCA_000787155.1 Scartelaos histophorus
AAAAAAAAATTCTTCCTCCAACTTTTTGTATAACATATATGATGTTTATAATTGATCGCATGTCAAGATAAATGCGGATTTGTAGATAAATTTACTCTTACAATAAAATATACAGACACAATAATAAACATAAAGGTGCAAAATATGTTGTTTCAGTAGATGTCTTTTATTTTGAAGGGACGACTCCCATTTCCGATTTAGTTCCGGTTAATCTGGAGAGCTTTACGCGCGGCTGCTGAGTCTGTCTGCCAAGTCTGACAACAAAATGTAACCTCTGCAGCGCTGATCCACCGCTGTGCACCTCCAAAACTCCGGTACAACACCCCAGGTCTGTGCTTTATTTGCCGGTAGTTCCCTCGAATGTGTTGCCTCGTTAAAGAGCGGCAGTTTGGGCGCGCAACGGCAAAACTACAATGAGCTCGGAGCACCAAAGCGACAGCAGCGAGGACGCGGACGAGAACCAGGACAGGCCCCAGGACGGCGGCGGCAGCGACAAAGAAGACCCCGATATCGACGACTCGGATGACGATGACGATGGGATTGTACGCGGAGTTTCGTCTTCACCGCCGAGGAGCAGCGGCGCGGAGCGGGGAGAGCTGTCCGAGGAGGAGCGGTGCAAGCGGGAAGACGCACAGCAGCAGACGGGGAGCGGCGGCAGCGGTGGTGGTGGTGGCGGCTACAGGGGGAACAGCTTGTTTTCATGGCTCCAGAGTAGGACTATTAGGCGAGGGGTATTTGTGGACCCCGCACGGGACAATTTCAAGACGATGACAAGTCTGTACTGCTCCATGAACCCCGCGTCCGAGTCGGTGAACCTGAGCACCCAGACGCACGGAGCGGTGTTCAATTTGGAGTACTCCCCGGATGGGTAAGACTAGACCTGGGGCCGATTAATACTTTACTTGGCCTCCCCTTGACCCTCTGGATTTGTGTTTCACTGTGTATAACTTTGTGCAATAGAAAAGTTTGGTATAAACTATTTACTTACAACAACTTAGGCGGAAATAGCAATTCAAAAGAAAAATTGTCAATTAAGTAACAAATTATAATGTTACTGTGTGCAGACAGTGTATAGGCCTAAAGGGGACTCATATTTGGATGATCACACAATTACCTTAAACCTTAAACTGAAATATGAGGTGATAGGTCACGATACGTCATCAAAACCATTGTACATACGCAGATCTAAAGATATGATGCAATAAAGTCTCTGCTCTACTTTACTAATAATTGGAAAGATTGAGATTGAGATGGAAAAACAACAGCCTGAAGTTAACAAAATGGTCAAAGCCGAAACTCGAATTATAGATTAAATCTTAAATAAAGGATGTTTGCCTAAACAGCAAATGTTTATTACTATTCTTTACTGCAAAAAAGTGATGAGTATATGAGGGATGCACTGATCCAACTTTTTCTATTCTGTTACAAATGATAACACTTTGGCCTTTAGTATTGGCAGATATCTGATTTTCTTTAAATATAAACAGTGAATGGTAAAATGATCCAAATGTGTTTTGTAACTAATTTAAAGTATCTATAGAACAGCTTTGTTAAACTACAAGATTAATATTATCAGATGTTTTGAGCCAACATTGACCAGTAAATTGCTTTATTACACCAATTAGTAGACCAAAATGTTGTTATAAGCACACAAACTACAAAACAAAATAAACATGTCACAGTAACGTTGCTTTTCAGGAGTAGTTTGCCCCGGCAACTGTATTTAAACAATGTTTTCTCTTTCTCCACACCTAAGTCTACAGCAGCACAGCACCAGACGGCTGCTGGTTTGTGGACTAAATCCTCCTTAAACCAGATCAAGCTCTAGTTCAAAGCCGGTCTGTCCAACACCGCTCACAGCAGTAGTAACATATGTCTTATGAGAGTTTACATTGTAACCATTGCAACTTCTCAAGTATCTCTTTAAACTTGGATCTTCTAAATTAAGCTAGTTTAATTTAATCGTGCATGATGACTACAGTTACATAGTGTTTCTGTTGAGACAGGAATACATTATCCACAGAGATGTCTTATAGAAAGGACAAATGATTGGTTTACTCATTGGTTAGTGATGTCATGATTTTTCTTTTGATCAGTAATAGTGAATATATATCAGATACATGATATTATATAGACAAATTTAGATAGAAATTCTTCTTTCACTTTGTTATACCTTGTGATGTGGCTATACAGGAAGTGCTCCACTGTGCTTTTAAACTCCGTACACCATTACTAGAATAATTAAATGAATATTCATGATTTCAGACCTGGAATTGCCAAACTCTACTGAACAAAACATACAAGGCAACTAGAAAACTACGCCTTCATAACCTCACATGGTGGCACGCAGCATTTTGAGCTTTGAAAATGTTGACCAACTATGTAAAAGAGTTACTCAAAGATGTGTGAATGAAACAAAACACAGTTCTATGTATGTTTTTGATGGTAACAAGATTCTAATACTGATGGAAGCTTGAAGAGTCAATTTTGCGTAATATAGGACCTTTAACATAACATTTTTATTCAGATATCGGTTGGATAAAGCTCATCACATACTAGAGCAGTAGTTATCTTTTAGACTGTGCAACTAAAACTGAATTTCACAAGAATTTCACCTGATCACTTCACTAAAATTGGTATTGTAGCATCACACAGCAAATAAAGGCCGAAGAACATGGGAAGAGCACATAATTGTTGCAAAGAGTTAAGCTATATATGTCCTGTACTTCACAATATATGTAGCTGCATAAAACTTGAAAATCTTATTTTGAAAAACTTTAGTCACAACAGAATAAATAGTGTGAGACTGAAGAGGTGCCGTGCTGTGTGGTAAATGCACCGTTAACTGACTGGGCTAAGTCTGGAAAACATTAGAGAGACTCCCCGTGCAGCTCAGGACCCATTTTACTGAAACCAAACTGAAGTTTAGCATAAGTTAGTCTTCCTGTCAGCACTTTTAATAGTTTTTCTTTTTCCATTTCCCTCTGTGTGTATTCTGTGTGTAACTTTGTCTGCTGTGAGCCGGTCAGAACTGTTAAAGCTGCACTATGCAGTTTTGGCTTGTCTCCATGGAGATGTTATTGCTTTTCCTGGAAGGCTGCCCAGAATGATATGAAACTTGAACGTCTTGAATTCCTTTATGTATGTTTACAGTGCTATGAAATGCCTTCTTACTGTATAAACTGGGTCACCTATTCACAGATTTAGTGACTTAACCTGGTGGTGTATACTCTCTTAATATCATACTGTGTCTCCAAGGAAACAGGAACGTGGCCCTTCATCATTACCCCTTTAAAAGTTTATAAACATATTTGAATACATTGTTTTCAGTGTATATGTTGGTTTCTTTGACATATATTGCAATAAGAATGGTGGTTTTATTAAAAGTGTTTTGTGTTTTGCAGATCGGTGCTGACTGTGGCCTGTGAGCAAACGGAGGTGCTGCTGTTTGATCCAATCTCGTCTCGACACATAAAAACTCTGACAGAGGCTCACGAAGACTGTGTCAATAACATAAGGTTTGATATCTGAATACTGATATTTTTTGTCTTTAATTATATCAGTGTGAGTATGGTTACTGAAAGTTAAAAAACTAATATATAATAATAAAAATAAAATGAAGGATGATGAAATTACAAGGGAAGGGACAAGGTCTCATGCCACAAGATCTCAAAAGTCAAAATTACCAGAGGATTGTGTAGATGTAAGAAAAAATTTTGATATAAGAAAAGAGTTGGGTTTTTTTCCCCCAAGTTTTTATATTTGTATTGGACCGAAAAGGATTACGTGTTGGTGAGCTAAATCTCTTAAAGTCCCAAAAAGCAATAGTAGAATGGAAATAAAACTATTAAATCAAACAAATAAAAAAGTAGAGGCCAAAAAAGAGGCCAAAATTGAAAGCTGAATCTGGGAAATTATATATTTGGAAAATCTCATGCTTTGTAGATCCAATCTTGTATCTCGTGTCATTTGTAAGTAAATTGTCTCTGGGACCAGGTGTTTTCCAATGGGTGTGCACCAGTGGATCGGAGAAAATGGTCTGTCTGTATCAAACGTGGCAGTTAAGAGAAAAAAAACAGAGCGGACTGAGAAATGGAACTAACTGATTGAGATCAACTGGCCTAGCACGAAATGATGTTATTTTGAGATACAGATTTCAATCTGAAAGAGATAGGAATATCTGACAGGAAATGTTTTCCACATTAGACAGAGATGCGGTGAAATTCTACAGCTGATAAAATGGTAGCAAAAAAGAGAGATTATTATAGCTAAAGGAAACAATTTTGGTAATCTAGCTTGATTTTTCCCCATTTTAACCTTTCAAATTGTGATTCTTGAATGATAAATATTTGACTCTAACTAGACGATACAGTCGTGCAGTAGAGTTTGTTGCTTATGTTGCAGTCTATGAGACAGATGGTTGTAATGTTCTTTCTGATTGTTATACTTGCCCCCTCCGTCTAAACTGCACATGTCCCTGCAGGTTTTTGGACAATCGCCTGTTTGCCACCTGCTCTGATGACACGACAATTGCATTATGGGACCTCCGTAAACTGAATTCGAAGGTTTGCTCTTTGCACGGTCACGCCAGCTGGGTGAAGAACATCGAGTATGACACAAATACTCGGCTCCTCGTCACCTCTGGCTTTGACGGCAATGTCATCACCTGGGACACTAACAGGTGTGTGGGTGTAACACCTCTGGTGTTTTGACTCAATCAATTCACCCAGAATCACCCAGAAAGGGGAGACTTTATCTGTTTTAGTCACATATGTGGCTTTAGTGCAGGTTTTTTCAGATGGCAAAATGAAAATAGAATGGACAGCTGCTTATGGCTCTAATATTTGGGTATAAAAAAAATATTTTTTATTTATTTCTCTTTTTTTAAGTAATTAAGTACAGATGGCTCAGGCAATCTAATTTTCATTTGGCCATGTGTTGGGGTTCCTCCAAAAATTGTGGTAACATGGAATATTACTTACACTACAATTTCTTATGATATGCAGTCCCAAACATGGAAACAACCCCAATAAAGTAGGTGCTATGAGAAATTAATATTTCACAGGAATTTGGTCATAAAGATGGATTGAATTTATGAATTTTATTGTAATGCCGCTGAGGACAAATAGAGTGTCCTTGTTTTATCGTCTACACTCAAAACTCAATTTACTCCCCTGCTTTGCTCAGTTTTAGAAGACTGAAAGAATCAAAGAAGCTCAAATAATCTAACAAATGTCTTTCAAAAGTTCTGTTGTTTAAAGTCCACATTGTGTAAAATGTATTGACCGTTTCCCTTCCCTACTCAGGTTCACAGAAGATGGCTGCCCTCATAAGAAGTTCTTCCACACACGGTACCTGATGCGGATGCGTTTGACTCCAGACTGTTCAAAAATGCTGATCTCCACCTCGTCTGGATATCTGCTGATCCTCCACGACCTCGACCTCACTCAGTCCCTGGAGGTGGGCAACTACCGCATTCTCCGGGCTAGAAGGACTCCACTCAGCTCCGGTTAGTCGGAATCTATGTTATTACAGAACCCTGTTGAACTTAAGATAAAAAGGTTGTTTGTTAACTTGAAAACTCCTAGGTCATGACATCACAAGTTGGAACAGAGTATTTTGACCTTTAGGGATGTAGACAGACTAATGATAAAATATTACTCAGACATTTGTAAATGAAACAAAACACAACTCTGGGTAAGTTTTTTTAGAAGGTAATGACATTATAACATGGCTTAAAGCTCACAAGAGTCAGTTTTGTGTAATATAGCGACTTTAATCTGCTTCAGTCTATTCTTTAGTTTCCCATAGTGGTATTCAAGCCTCATTAACTCAATATTATTACTAATGTGTTGTTTTATTTATGATATATCTTTAAAAATAATGGGCAATTTAATGAACTTTCACACATTTTATTGTTGTATGTTTTCTCTACATTGGCTCGATGTAAATACGTTAATGATGTGTTAACTCTTATTTTACAGATGGAGGCACGTCTGCGTCTCGGCCAGCAGGAAGTCGCCAAGGAAACGATTCTAGTAAACTCCACCCACACAGAGAAGGTCGGATATCAGCCTTTTTACTTTGCCCCAACTTCACACTACAGTTCTTTACATATATCGATATTATTTATGATGTGTATATATATATTTACTTTTATATCTGCTTTTGTTTTGTCACCCAGGCCTGTCACCCAGAAACAGCCTAGAGGTTCTGACCCCAGAAATCCCCGGAGAGAGGGACCGGGGCAACTGTATCACCTCCCTCCAGCTCCACCCCAAAGGCTGGGCCACGCTCATCCGCTGCTCCAGCAACATGGATGACCAGGAGGTAACTGAGTTTAAACAAACCAATTAGTTGCTTTTGTTTCTTGGTTCAAACCTGTGAAAAAACTGAAGAGTGGAAACAACAGAAACAGCAGCTGGCAACAGTTTCATTGTTGTGCAAATCTTGTGCATCTTGTATATGCTTTACAATTTTAGAAAGGGAGTTAAAAAGGAATTGAAGTCAGATCTTTTGAGGCACAACTGTATCGAAGACGTTTTGTTTTTGGGTTAAATGCTTTTTATGTGGACTTTTTTAATATATTATGAATCTGCAGAAACATTTGTTCTTTTGGTCAGTAAAAATTTCTGAATCCATCAAAACATCTCTGCATCTATACAGTGTCCGTGATCCACTCTAGAGTTAGTAATTATGTTGTTGCTGTTGGCATTATTATGCATGATTTGGCATTGCTGAGCCTTCAGTCCATCACATAACTGAACTTTAAATATGTCCTGTCTCTCTGTGCTCAGTGGACGTGTGTGTACGAGTTCCAGGAGGGGGCCCCCACTCGACCCCTGGTCTCTCCACGCTGCTCTCTGCGTCTGACCCATTATATTGAGGAGGCCAACGTGGGACGAGGCTACATCAAGGAGCTGTGTTTCAGCCCTGACGGCCGCCTCATCTGCTCCCCCTACGGGTACGGTGTGAGACTGCTGGCGTTTGACGAGGGCTGTGGGGAGCTGTCAGACTGTGTCCCAGTCCAAACCAGCGTCTTGAAGGAAATTCGGTCCATTTACTCTCACAGTGACGTTGTCCTCACCACAAAGTTCTCCCCCACTCACTGTCAGCTGGCCTCGGGCTGCCTCAGTGGACGTGTGGCTCTCTATCAGCCCAAGTTTTAGCTGGTCACAAGAAACATTGAAGCCCAACTCTGCAGGCCTGGGATTAGGAGTAGTCCTTTAATGACATTATACTGTCTTCAATTGTGCTGTGGTTTGCATATTGTTCTGGCATACGTTTCAATCCTTATTTGTTAGCATTTGCATTGGGCATTCACTGGTCATATGAAACTCTCAGTGCATTAATAGTTCTTAATAGTAAGAACTATTAAGAGCTATTTTTCTCTGTTGATTATTGGGTATTTAGATGAGAAATGTCTTAAGGGATAATAGACAAATGCTGAACCTGATTTCTATTAGTGACCACACCCGAAAACGTTTTCTATTGCAACAAAATCAGCATTTTAGCAATATTAACTGCCCCTCATCTGCATTAAATATCATCAGCCATTGAATGTTATGTCATCTAAAAACCCAGAAAGTAAAATAGCCAAAGTATAATTTGCCTTATGAATAATTTAACTAGAAGCGTTTATCAATTTTTTTTTCTAGATTTTTAATAAAATATACTTGTAATCGGTTTGGTATGAGGAAGAATTCATTGTAAACCTCCATTGTTTTTGGGGTATTGTGTAACCTGTTTGGAAATCCCCCTTGTACTCTAAGCAAGCCTTAAATTTTTTACTTCTAACCCCAGGTCTGCAGCTGCATTGACAATGTTTTTTGGAGGGTTGTTGAACTGAGAAGTCGGATAAAAGAAGAAAAATGTCTTACAAAGTGTGCTATGGACCTGTGAAGGAAAAGGTGCTAGATAAAAGAAGATTTCATGTTAAACTTTGAAATGCAAAGACAATGACAATGGATTGTTATTGAGTGCAGTACTTCTAACTCACTTTTGTATGACTGGATCTTGTTGTTCGGACTAAATGACACTAAACTTGCAAACTTGTAAACCTGGAGGCATTGCTTTTGCGTGACAATATGCCTTTTTCATAGGTGCTGCGTTTCTGCTTTGAACTTTGACCCCCTACTCAGATCTAGTTCTCCTTAAATCGCCTTTCGTTTCTTCCCTCAAGACTATGGACTCTTAGTGGTTTTAATGATATTACTGCTGGCACTACATGTAGCACAATGTTTGGTTTCTATCGGATTTAGCTGGTGCTGCGCTAGAGGGCGCTGTTTGACTTCTATCAAAACCCCAACCACATTTTTGTTTGTCTTAATACCAGAAAATGTGTATTCGATAAAACAAGTGACCAACAATACTGCAGCCTGGCCACCTATACTGTAACGTGATACTTTAAAAATAACTGGTTCTTTTTTGTAGTATCAGAATTTAAATAAGGTCCAAACCAAGATTTAAATGATTAACATGTCTTAAACAGAGCTCGATGCTAAAAACGGAAACCACCTTGTCTCTATGGAGATTTTATTGCTTGCCTAAATGTTCCACAGTACGACATTTATTGCTAAAAAGTATAAATTCTTACTGTATGCAGGCTCGTCACTCCATAGATTTTTTTTGGAGCTACATCATTTAAATGCCATATTGTGGAGCATTCAAGACAAAACAATATTATCATTATGGAGACAACGAGTATGTAACATTTCTGTAACATTTTTTGTGTGCAGCTATGAGATGTACCCAGCAGAAATGTTACATACTGTAGCTTTAATTGTGAATTCTACTACTGAATGTTGTATGACTGACCAGGCTACCAGCATTGTGTTTTAAACTGTCATCTTTTTCTTCAGTTGATATTTCAGTCTATTTGTGACCTATTGCATATTTAAAATTGGACAAATTTAACTTTTGGTCTCTTGTCAGAGCTTAGGAAATATTTGTTTCATTTTTACTTCTTGCAATTGTTGCCAAAATGTTTTTATTCAAATTGTATTGCTCTTCACTGTTGGACAAGTTTTCTTTTTATATTCAATAGTTTTTTTCCCCTACACTCCCACTCCACACTCCCTATTGCCCGAGTGTGTTACATGGATTTTGTGTGAAAATTGGTGCCTGTTTTTTTTTTTGTTTTTTTTTAAAGGGATGAATACTATGCACTGCAGCTTATGTGGAGGGCCTACTTTCTCTAATTGTAACTTGATGTGTGCTTATTGTTGAGACTTTAGATGCCAAATGCTATGTGAAGGTGAATTAAAATCTTTATTGTGAAGTTTTTTGGATGGGATTGCTTCCATTTTCAATTATGTCTCTGTGGATTAATAATATCTAATTAAACGTACCTTACGAGGTGCAGCTCAACAAATAAGGATATGGTAGAACATTTACAACATGCAATACTATGCAAGTAAATTACAGACTAATTTCAGATTAATGCCAGGATGTTTAAGTGTTTGGCCACTATTTTGACTCTTGTTAATTGGTAATGGTCAGAGGATGAGACTGAAAGCCACACTTCCTTCAGTCTAGCTCAGGGCAGCTGTGGCCATTGTCTGTGTGTGGACAGAGTGTGGAACAATGGCAGCACTGTTCTATAATGACTATAGCTCTTTGAGAGACAAAAAGTGCAAAACAAATATAAGACATTCTTACTGCATAACCTAAAAGCTAGTTTTGTTTTGGCTGAATGAGAAGTTTCTTGAATAACAATTATAATATAAAGAATTCCCTGTAAAGCAAAAACAAATGTCTTTCTTTTTTAATACTAATATCGGTTCTTTGTTTTACATTTCTGTTTAGTTTGTGGTGCATTATATAAGATCTCTCTTATTTGATTTTTTTGGGGGCATTTTTTAAGGCTTGACGTCATGAGTTTACACCTTCACTGTTTTTTTTCTGTGGTAGTTTTCACTGAAATAAAAGATGGCTTCTTTTGCAGCACTGATTGGCAGCTTCAGCTTCAGATACATGAAATTACATTATGGCTATCATGTTCATGTTACTGTTGAGATTTCATAGCCTCTAATTATGATAATCCATTATGCGAAAAGTACATCTTTTTCATCACACATCACAATTACAACAAATAATTTCACCTTTTTATTTTATTGACCGTGATTCAGGCATTAGGTCTTAAGAATTTATTTATCAATTACACACGGAGACACAAATTTACACTGTACATTCAGAAAATTATGACAATATTTATTTTACTTTTGCAGTCTTGATGGACCAGGTCAAACACTGTCAAAGTACAATTATCAGTCCTGCTGACATTTAAATCCTTAACTCGTCACTGTTTTTCACAGAATCAGTAAAACAAAGAACATGACACCAGAGTTTACCCTTCTGTGTGTGGCCATGATTTTTTTTATACTCATTGTTCACATATTGTTACTCAGTTTTCATTTACTTGTTGGGGTAGTAATAATAATAAAAGTGTATGCTTGGGGGATTATAATTTGGAGTGGTCCCATACTCACTGCGGGAGATGCAAAAATCAGTCAAAATTAGATGACAAAAAACTGGTAAAAGTTAGGACCTGGTATGAATGAGGCTGGAAGAGGACCTGTCTATCCCAGCATACATTCAGAGTTGGAGCTAGAGCTTGGCATAGGTTAGTAGGCTCTTAAACTGCATATGACAGGTTAGACAATTAATTTAACTAATGTTTTCTCTAATTTTGGTGTAAAAAATGAAGAGGATTCATTTCTAGAACTCACTTCTGTCACTTTTTTCAACCTTTTCTTCACAAACTGCCACTTGACGTTATGAAACTATGTTATTTACTATCCCTCCATAGTAGTAGAGATAGAAAAATAGGAAAACCTGTCATAGGCACTTTAAAGTTTCCAACATTTCCAAAACAACCCTAAGCATCACCAACTTCTCTTTTCCAGAATTTGTAAAGGGCACTTTATATGTCCAACTAGTCTCATTTTCAAACCTTCCAGACCCCAGCAGCCCGGGCCTTCCTGTTCTTTCTCCGGGCCTGTTCTCTCAGTCTGGGCCCCTCTCTCCTCTGGTTGAGAACTTTGGTGCTTGCTCGTAGCTTCTTTAGCCTCAGAGCTCTTACTCGGAGCTGGACGTCCTGGGGAATCTTACCCTTCTTGGCTCTGATTTGTTTTAGGACCTCTGCGGGGGTTTTGGTTAAATAGAAGTCGCAGAGAGTGGGACGGGGCTCCATGCCGACAGTGCAGTGCCGCACGGAGGGAAAGTAACCGACCGCCAAAACAACAATCTTATATTCACCGGGATTTAACAGGCGCCAGTAGTCTCCGCCCTCAGCTGCAAGATCAAGAAAGATGAGCGTTAGGGCTGCACAAATAATTATATCACATATCCAATTTGAAAGTGAAACTGTAAAATGCATGGTATTCTTGTATTAGTAGCTCACAATTAAATATCTCTCCAAAATCATTCACGCCCATTTGATGTAAAAATAAGAAAACTAAATAAAATACACGGTTAAGTTAGCACGCATTAACCTTAAGCCTTTCATAATACTGTAAATGCATAATTTGACATACTACTAATGGTATCAGCATATGGTTAAGTTAGCATGCATTAGCCTTAAGCATAAAGCTTACCCCGTGTATTTTCTTTCATAATACTGTAAATGCATACTTTGACATACTACTAATGGTATCAGCATAAAATTTCTCATAAAAACTTTGCAGAATTAAGATGAATTATTGAAAAAAATCTGAAACGCAAACATGCTTAATTAATGATTTACAAGCTTAATTTATTATATCTTCAATCGCAATTATGCAATATACTAGTAATACACAACCTACCATTAGAGGGCGGTGTTAGGACCAGACAAAAAACATTTCTTTCAAATAATTGACTTAAAAACACTTTACCTGATCTGATGTCATGTTCATGATCATCCACTTTGATAATGGCATCTGCGATTCCTTTTCTGGTCTGTTTGTCCCTGATCACTCCTTTGATTCCTCTGTGAACCTAAAGATACAAAATATAAAATACTAAAACACATTTGTACATGACGTGCTCTAACTATTGGCTGGTGGCTGCTATGCTACTATAGTACAGAAGTTATATTTATGGTTTTATTTTGTATTTCCTGACCTGTTCCATGTAGATGAGCAGAGACTCTTTGTTGTTCTCCCACTCGACCGGCAGCTCAGATACATGAGGATACTTATCACAGGACAGCTCCACCGTCACCTCAAAACAGTTTGTGTGGAGGTAACTGAAGTCATTCATACCTACAGAAAAACATAGTCCACATTTGAACTTTGAATGCTTTAATATTTAGTTTAGAAATTGAACAGTTCACAGCAATACAAGTCCTGTTCCCCAATTCTCTGTCATCTATAATAAGAAAACTGCCAAAAAGAATTCATCAAAAATCTAATCTTCCAAACAAGGTCATATTTTCTGCACCTTGTATTTTATCTTGCAGTCCTTTCATTCCTTTTGCAGTACTTGAACCTCAACCAAGACATTCACTGGAACCCTGCAGATTTCTGATGGATTATAAAATATGATCTGGCTGTTATTGTCAGGAGACGATTTGTTTTTCTATTAATTTCATTTGTATTTTCAGTATTTACACCAATTTGCTCAGGGATTACAGGTGTAAATTAGTATTCAAGCTATAACCTGGCACCTGCATCTTTCCTAGGTCTTGGTTGATGTATTGTTGTGCAAAGTACTTGGATGGCAGAGCACTGAGAAAATCAGGTGCCACAGTGGGGCACAAGTGGCAAAAACTGTTGCTGTGTCCTTAGGTAAAACACTTCACCCACATTGCTTAGGAGTTAAGTGGTGTGGTAGCCTTTTTTACGCTGTTGGCCAGGCGGGCTATCCTGATGCGCTGGAAAGACCCTCATGCACCCACCCACTCTCAGTGGATAAAAGATGCCCTCTCATTTATGAAACTGGAGAAAATAAGGCACTCTCTCAAAGGCTCTGGCTCTAAATTTACTGAAGCCTGGTTACCATTTATAGAGCATGTCAGGTCCTTGACTTTGGAGGTGACCCCATGAGATGAGTTGTGCATTATTTCATGTATTCATGGGTATCAAGTGGTTGACTTATGCCTAATGTTTTAGTAGCACATTTTCTGTGGTTTTGTTTGTCTGCTGTTTTTTTTTTTTTTTCACTTTAAGGTGTGTACACTGTAAAATGTTAATACTGTACATGTATACTGGCCCTGGATGTTACACATCTATGTAAATTGTACTTTACATTTTGGAAAATTGAAAATAAATCATACATAAAAAAAAGATATAAATTGTACTACATTTTGGAAAATTGAAAATAAATCATACATAAGGAGTTATGTTGTGTGTGTGTGTGTGTGTGTGTGTGTGTGTGTGTGTGTGTGTGTGTGTGTGTGTGTGCGTGCGCGCGCGCGCGTGCGTGCATGTGTGTGTGCGTGTGCGTGTGTGTGTGTGTTTGTGGTGATTGGAGGGGCAGATGGCACCTTGCTTGTGACTACAGTAGTATCTTAACACCACCAAGTGTGGGATGAATTAATAATGCACCGAACTGTAACGTGACTTTGAGCATCTGGAAATAAGACCAACACATTGTTAGTAGGGTTCGGTATCTTCTCCCAAACTCACTTCCAGGGACGGTGTGCCAGGCTCCTCCGTTGATGATGTTGTTGTGCTGTTGGAAGTTCTCGTAATGACACACGCGTCGGTCGGGGTTGGACATGACCAGGTTTGTGGAGGCGTAGACTGAAGCTAACCACCTGAAAAAGCCGTTGTCTGCGGTGGGCGTGTCCTCCTGCGGCGCCCAGTCCCGGGTGCAGTCGAACGGGTACGTCACCACCAGCTCGCCGCCATGAAGGTTTGCACTCAGCACGAACGGGATCTCCTCCATCCAGTTTATCACAGCTCGGGTTTCAGGGGCAACCTAAAAAAAAAGAGTTAAAAATAAAAAATAAAAGAGTTTTTCCATGACTAAAAGAGGCTTAAAATCAGGACCAAACATGAAGTTTACTCAAGTACAGGGCTATAACCATCTCCAATTCTTAAAGATATTGAGATTCGGTCATTTTAAATAGTCAGTGATGAGCTTGGTGCTTTTTAATTGAGAGGTATAGTTTTAATAGTTCCTTACAATGTAGAGAAAGTTTCATACGTGGTCATCTGGACTCTGGACTAGTTTTTACGACCTGTTTACAATCTGTTTTGTCGATCATGAGATTTCTGATCCTATCCAGAAGCCACTTTCAGTTTGTTTTTTTATATATATCTTTTGCAGTATTATCCAAGTGAAATCATGTCTAAACTCTATCTTAGTTTTTTTATTGGGAAGGAAGTACAATACACTTACCTACTTTGATAGATTTAGGTCAAATGCAATCATGCACTAGCTGGCACCCACAACAAGCATTTATTTAACTCTAATTACTAAGGAAAATAATTAAGCTCACATAATCTAAATTTAACCTAAAAGGGGTACAGGCCCGTGCTGACAGACCACTTTTTCCTCATTTCTGTTCCTGGAAACATATTAAAACCAGCCACATACCAAAGACTGATCTTTTATGCTTCACCAGTGACTAAGCTTGTGAAGTTTATGTGGGTCAAATTCTTTGTTCTTAGTCATTAGTCTGAAGATAGCGTTAAACTTAGCACTCTACAAAAGTCTCAGACAGGACTTTATTATGAATGAACAATATAGATATTTGCAACGTATTATTGGCTTTATCTGTTGTTACCATAGCGTCCTCCTTGGTGTAGTATTCGGGCATGGGGATGTAGTGGTTGGGAACTTGTGATTTCTCCTGGGCCTTGGTCAGAGCTCGTTCCTGAGCGTTCCACATGATGTTGTTCAGATCTGGAAAATTATGGTTCAAGTCGATTCCTTCGTAACTATAGCGACCCTCAGCCCAACCAGCCAGCTCCGAGCCCTGCAGATACAAGACTCCATGAAGTAAGATCCAACTTACATGTGGTATATAATATTGTAAATTTGTCTTTCACTTAAAGGTGCACTGTGTAATTTTTCTAGTGGAGGTTTTGCCAACTGCTTGTTTCCATGGAGATGTCTTTGTTTTGCATAGGTAGCATTAAACAAATCCATTTCCAAAAAACTAGCAAGGAGAGACAACTGGACAACTACACTGACAATGTTTTTAAGTTATTTTGAGCCATAAAAATGTTGATTTTTTTTTCTTTCTTTTTAATGTATTTTTTGCTTTTGTGATGTTTGTTAAATATCAAAACTGTAAAAGTTGTTTCATTATATTTCAGAGCTATATGGGTCCATTACTTACCTTCTTATAGGCCTCCTCGTATCCATCAGGGTTCATTGACGGCAGCAGGTGAATCCTCGTCTCTGTTATGAGCCTCGCAATTCGCTGGTTTCCCTTTTTAAACTCCCGACACAGATACTGCATCAGGTTCAAGACCAGCTCTCTTCCCAGAACCTCATTCCCGTGCATCCCGGCCACGTAACGAAACTCTGGCTCACCTGGAGCAAAAGAGGAGACATAACACAACGCCAACATGCAGCCAAGGCTCACATCTGCACACATCTGCAGGAATCTACATGGACTCAGAGTCCAGACAAAACATTACAGTGAAACAATCGAGGGGTTAGTACTAGGAATAGTTCATCATATATATAATGTCTCCAGACTGTCGGAGCAAATGCAGGATATGTCTCCATACATTATAAGTCTCCTATGTTCACATGTTCGCACCTTTAAAGCCTGGTGTCCACTATACTTTTTTTGGATGTTGTGATGGATGTGACACTACAAGACGTGAGGAATTTAAACCACAAAGTATCTAACGTCAGGAGCGGGTCTGTCTTTATGGAGGATATGATGCAGCTTTGGAGAATGTTTCACAATAGGGCATTATGAAACTTTATAGCCTAATTTTTTTTTTTTTTTTTAAACCAAACAAGCAAATAAAAAACCTTTTTAACCAGAGAGGACAGTGGCACAATCCTGTATATTTAAACATTTCTGTCCTTGAAGCTTTAATTGTTTGGGTACCAGCTTAGAAAGACATGGAATAGAACAAAGAGATATTTGAAAAACTGCTGTGCTAAACAAACCCTGTATGCTAAACTGTGAGAAATCATGAATTGCAGGAACAAGAAGACTGTGAGAAATCTTACAGCTGTCTCTTCTCCTGTGTGATTCATTCAGGGAAGTGATAAGTGAATAAAAAATAAAAATGAACCACGATAGAGAAAAGTATCCTAAAAATCAAAGATATACATTTGGATAATTAAATAAAACGGGTTTGTGTCCCAAATGTTTTAGACCAGATGAGTTTAGTAAAATAATAGAAAATGTGTCTGTTATTTAACTGACTAAGATATGTAAGCGAGAAGTCAGTGTAACTTAAAACAGCTGTCACTTGGCCTGGTTAAGTGTTTGCAGATGGACAAATGAACTGGCAGGAAAGTCCAACAAACTCAGCAGAAACCACAATTCTTTGTTTGTACTTTTGGTTGAGAATTACTGAAAAAAAAAAAAAAAGACTAAAATATAAACGTCGTAATGGCAAACGGCTACAAACTGGTGGAACAAGTTAGCTGAAAGATTGATAAGATATGGAAACCGTCCTGGCAGGATTAATTTGGGATGACTAAACAAAGCTATGGTACACTAAACTGTGATAAATATGAGCATCTTGAACCTAACGAGATACTAATCAATGCTGAAGTATCAATCTAGTGTCTAGTAAAAGTGAAATACTCGTTAGAAGAAGTATTAATACTGAAAAAAACACTTTGGAAGGAACTGTTCTGTAGAAACACTGAAACATGTTCCTGTCACTAAAACATTTTTCCAAATAATGTGAGTAACGGGTCTCTGAAAGCCAAGTATTTCATTTTAATCAAAATCCTCCTCCCTTTCTATAGTCGATAACTGAAGAAAATATGAGCAGTTTGTCTGTTCTGGCTGTAACGATTTGTTTTTATAAGACACTCCATCCTCCCTGTGAGGCTGCACAGACATGTCAGTGTAAACAACAGGGGCCCACTTAAAACCAGACACTCTAAGATATGTACTCAGACTTTTGGCCTAAAGAAGACTTATATTGTGCTTTTAAAAGTATTTATGACTCAAACATGCATGATTTAATTGAAATACAACTTTGAGCAAGAAGACAAAACACTGTAATAGCAGATTAAAGCTCATAAAAGTAGATTTTACAAACATCAGTGGATTTTTGTAATGGAAAACGGTTGTATTTTTATGATTAGTAGTGGTAGTAGTGGAGTTCAGGAGTAAAGGAGTACTTTTTCTTTACTTTTTTCTTTTCTTTTACCCTTCTTCGCCCTTTATACAGTCATAAGTAACATTTCAAAAACCCACTGATCACGACTTTCTGTATTGCACCGCTGGGATTAAGCTGCAAAGTTTTCTCTGTTCATTGAATTTTCCAAAACATTGCCTATACTGTTGGAAACTTGAAAGTTGGACTGGCACAGTGATGGCAAAAATGATTATTAGTAGTATTTTAAAAAAGTTCACTCACCCAGTTCATGTTTTCCAGGGTTATCAGAAAACTCCATGACGTACAGTTTCAGACCCTGGTAACTTCTCCCAATGGTGTAGATCCGAGTGATATTTGGGCACTCGTCATGCACCGACTTCATGAGCTTTAGTGTAAAAATAAAACATGTTAGACCCCCTGCCGAGAAAGTTTCACAGTGTACCTTTAAAGTGAGTGAAAAACAAGGCATTAGGTTGGAGGAGGATACAGTTAGTCACAGTTACTCATCCACACCGTTCTCATGTCTTTGTAGTTGTGGTGTCTGAAGTCCAGATTGTCTTTGTAGGCATGGTCCTCTTCTGCGTAGATGTTAGAAGGATCTGTAGGAAATATAGATGTTATAGATAGAGATATTTGTTGCAATAAATAATATATAATCAGACAATGCGATAAACACACTAGAGTCGACTAAGCTATGTCTCAGCTGCCAGACATTCAAGCAAAAATGCAATTGGTATTCAAGACTATAATTATCAGTTATAGTGGTCAAAACCCTTATGTTGAAGACCCCCTGGTGAGAAAATACAGCTGCATATATGGCCTGCCATTACTGTCATGTTCTGCACTTTTTCAGATGTGATTTAATCTCGAAGCAAATTTTAAAATTGGTCCAAACTTAAAACAATTATCTCCAAATTATCTATCAAAACTTACATTTTTGATGCACAAAGTTTTTCAACATATTACACCTAAAGCAAATATAAAAATCAAGAAGGCACCATACTCAATAATATTCGGTGACACTCACATTCAGCATAAAGGTGCACTATGTAACTTTTCTGCTTCTCTTCATGGAGGTATTCCACAGTATGGCATTACACTTATTTCGTTTTTATTAAGTTAATAAAAAACATTTGGTTGAGACAAATACATTTGTCATTTGTCAATGTCATTCCGGGACATTCCAGGCGAGATAAAAACATCTCCATGGAGACAAGCAGGTGGTGGACCCTAGCCAGAAAAGTTACACAGTGTATCTTTATCTTGCAGCTATTTGTGTTGGTGCTACTCACCCTGCACTGGACAGCCCAGGATCTCGGCTCTGAGGCAGATGGTCCCGTTGGAGTACCAGGTCTGAGGGTTGATCCGGATGTAACGGGCCACAGTTGGTACAGGAAGCAGGCCCAGAACAGGGATCTCTGTGTGCTGATTTCCAATGAAAACCTGAAATAAGAAATAAGTCATACAATATTAGATGTATGATAAATAATAACACAAATATTTATAGTACAAATGTGTTTTGTTGAATACAACAGAAAGTTTTAGAACCCACTTCACTTAT
The DNA here is from genome assembly GCA_000787155.1 of Scartelaos histophorus. NCBI lineage: Eukaryota > Metazoa > Chordata > Actinopteri > Gobiiformes > Gobiidae > Scartelaos > Scartelaos histophorus. The sequence continues at coordinate 18,802 of JACN01070495.1, forward strand.
ATAAGACTGGGATTAGTATAAACACTCTTGTGGTTAGATTATGTCATTTTAACAACATTAAGGCACTATTATGGGCTTATAAGATTTGTTTTAAAGGTCTTATATTACACCAAATTGACTCATCTGGGCTTTAAGCCATGTTATAATGCCGTTACCTTCTCAAAAACATACAACACCCATGTCTAAATCTCCCAAGATCAAAATGCTGTTCCACCTTGTGATGTCATTAACAGCTGTTAACAGCTCCTTTTACCTTTAGTCCAATAGAGGTTGGCAGTTCCAGGGCTGAAATCATCCACATAACTCTAGTGAAGGTGTATGGAGTTTAAAAACACAGGAGATCGCTTCCTGCATTACCAAATGACATCACAAGGTGGAACAGGGTGTTTTTACTTTAAGAGAAGAACTCAGCCTTAAATATGCCGATGTGTTTGTGTGTTAAACGTGTGAATGAAACAGAACACACCTCTGGGTTTTTGTTTTTAATGAGGAAAGAACATTATATATAACAAACAAATATTAATAATAATATCGACCCTTTAATTACAGAGAGCCTTAAACCTGCACATTATGAATCTTAATGTTATTTTTTTTTTTTTATTAAACAAAACACAGGACAGTTCTTACCGCCTCCTGAGAGCCGTTCATGCAGGGCTGCCACTTCACAGAGTCATTGCTCAACTGCACTTTGTAGGTTTGAACAAAGTCCCAGCTGCAGGTATAAAAACCCAAAAGACATATGAGTCACTCATGTAAACACAAAAGACACTTAAATATATTGTATTAAATATAATTTCACTGCAAATGTTAGAAGTTAATAAATCAAGTAGAATAGTGAACCAAACTGAAACAAAGCAACCCATAAAGCTAGACATGGTTATTGACCGTACAGTTGGTACTGGGACTGCAGACCCACTATCAATAAAACAATATGTGGTTTATCTGACTAGAACCATGTGCTTACATAAATAAATATTATTAATAATATATTGTCCCTATGAATGCTGTATTCATGGGGCAAACATTTTTTTCCTGATGTGAAGGATTTTGTGAGGACTGGACCTGACTTATCATTCAGTATAAGAAATATAAGAGAGCAATATTTATCGTTTGTTCATAATATTTGCAAAGGTGGGGATATGTTTGGCATTTTTATGTATTAACTTAATATTTGAGCTGCACAGGGTAGAAAAAATAACTTCTACGGCTAATTATTAGTTAATTCGACTACTGATTTGTTGCAGTTGAGGCCTTTTAGTGAACCTGTCTATTCAAAGACCTGCTTTGTGTCAGTGCAAGTAGTAAAACCAAATCTGACATACAAAACAGCTCCACTATTTTGTATGTCAGATTTGATTTTACAGTTTTATATAAATAAATACATTATTACCCATAAAAATGCATGTACAATGTAAAACACTACCTGACCTCCAGATAGAGCTTCGTCCTTGCAGAATGACTCCAGTGAACTTGGTGAGGTGCAGCGCGTCCACCTCCAGCCACTGGTTCTTGTCTTCATATCTCGCACACCAACCTCCATCGTAATTGTCTCCGTCCTCAATACCAGACTGAAAATCCACAAAGACGAGATCTGAATCAGCTGCAAAATGTATTCAAACCCCAAAACATCCATGAAAACCTCTCCTGGCTTAACATCAGTATGACACAGTTCATTCAAATATGCAGACCACTACTGAGCCCCATATTAATGCTTATTTGTCAATTATGTCTATTTTAGTCCAACTGGAATCTCTCCGTTTTATACATCAAACCCAATGTATTTGCTGGGTCAAACTTTGGTTAGACAAATATTTTCTGACATTTTACTGATGTTTGACAACTTTTAAGTGTTACATAAGATTTTGACCTGATTGTAAAATAATTACTTTCAGATGCAGACGGGGGGGATGGGAAATGCATTATACAGACGTGCTGCATTTGCGTTTGACAGACTTGTTCAATACTGGGTTTAATGGTCAGTTTAACGAGTCTATATAAAAGTACAGAGAAAGAAAGTGGGTTTACTGTAAACCCAGTGACATTTTCTAATAAAGTCAGTCAGGTCCTGTTAACTGTTCAGACATACTAAGCTAAGACTTGAGGTTTAGGATAGTTCACTGTATTTTATTTATTCACTAGAAACAAGCAAAAGTACTGACATGGGGAAAGCTATAATATGATTTCTGTTTTGCTATTAACAACATGTATTTATATCTCATAATGTGCTATAAGATCGAAAGAAAGACTGAAAATGTAGATGTTTTTATCTCCAACATCTGAGAAACTATTAATGCCATAGACCAAAATGTGAGACCAATTTACATCAGGGGACTTCAACCTGCAACTCTCCACATCATTCAAAGTAGCTCACCAAGGATTTCTGAATTCTGTGTATTCTGCTGAATATCTAAAACTTGATTAAATGCATATTACCATTATAAATGTATAATTTAGTTGTCTAACTTTGTACACTAATAACTGGACAATGGTTTATATCTTGTCATGGGTCGCTGAAATCAGTAGCTCACTGGAAAAGTTTGAAGAATTCTGATTTACATATATCATCTTTATTCATCTATGCTAAGTTAATCAAGATAACGGTTTATTGACCCCCACCTGTATGTTGAGCCTGCCCCTGTGAGCCCCCAGACCAACTCGCAGAGATGAAGACGCCCTGAGCTGACTGTCCAGGACCTTCAACGACTCAAGGCCCAGAGGTGGACAATCTGAAAGATGAACAGACATCACATATTACTCCAGAGAGCAAGTTTTTAAAAAGAGTTCAAGCTAGTCTATCAATTTACATGCATTTACTTAATGAAAAGGAAAATTCTATTGTGCATTAGTGTAGCAGCTTTGCACTAGTGTTTTATTGTCTAATTGCATGTTATCAAATCCCTTATGTATTGATCAGTGGACCCCAACCTTTTTTCTCACAAATACTGGGAGGACCAGAAGTAGTGGCACAAAAAGCCTTCACCCTAAAACCCTTATCCATAGTTTGAAAAATGTGTCTAAACAAATCTTAATACATGTTTGCTGTTTACCACTGTATTTTCAGAGTAAAACATGTAGATCACCACCAGAAAAAAATTATGTAAAAGTTCATATAAGGATACATAATATTTTATTTGGATTTGGACCCTGGCCCAGTGTTCGGGGGCCCCTGTTGTAGATTAAATATAATTAAACTAGCAGACTTCTATCCATAGAATCTACTGGCTTGTTCATGTGACCCGCTGCAGTTGGGAAGCACAGAAGCATCATTGACTGAATCCTGAATAAGACACAGCTGCAAAAGATCTCCGTCAAGTATTTCACTTTAAATTGTATTATTTTTACTGTTACGTAATGTCAAGTAGTCTGAATATAGCATTGTTATTCTGTACTTATGCTTATTCTCCAGAGGTGCAATGTAAACAGGAAATGGAAGTGGCCCCCTATAGAAAATATCATAACATTCCTGATAAGATCGACTTTATATTCAGACTTATTATTTTAAGGCTTGTAGGAGATGAAACCACTGTTTGAGTAAGTCTGTTATTGCTTAAAAAAAAACTTTTAAGATCTCTGGACAGCAAGCCCAGGAAAAAAAGCCTTTTGTTTAGATAAATATTCCACTGGAGCTGGGTTAGTTCAGAGGAAGTTCAGTTAAGTCAAAGTGTGTAGGGATCCAGTGTAATTTGAGACACGTTTGAGGACTAAAGGCAAAATCTGCAGGATGAGGTCTACATCTATGAGGCATTTTACGTCTCTGTGAAAAAAGTGAGTATTCCCATCGTTGATCAAATGCAAAACAGAACAAAACATCTATGTTTTGGTGTTTTTAAGGAGACAACTTATGTAACCTTTCGAACATTATATTTAAAAATGAATATGCTAAAAAAACAACATCTTGTATACACAAACAAATCATATTCAGACAGAATATCTTAAAAATTTGAGTGATATTTTATTTTTATACATTTATTTTTCACTGGTCTGTAATTAGTAGCCATTGTAAAGGCTATGTACACTTATAACTTTTTTTTTGTACGCAAAATTGATTTTTGTACGCTTTGAGCCATGTTAGAATGTAGTTACCTTATCAAAAACATACCTGAAGTTGTTTTGTTCCTTTCACACATGTTGAGTAACACTTTATTATTAGTCTATCTGTATCTCCAAAGCTCCAAATGCTCTATTCCATCTTTTTGACATCATTAAGTGGTAGATTTCAAGTTAACAGTTTCCTTCACCTTTAGGCCAGCAGAGATTGGAAATTCCAGGGCTGAATTTATCCAAATGATTCTAAAGATTTAGTGTATCTAAAGTGTATGGAATTTAAAAACACAGTGGAGAACTTCCTGTATTACCACATGACATCACAAGGTGCAGCAGAACTCAACCTTTATATGTAGAGTTTCTGTGTTAAACATGTGCGAATGAAACAAAACACAACTCCAGGCAAGTTTCTGATGAGGAAACAGCTTTATAACATAATCTGTAATATGGGCCATATCCACACTTCTCAGCCAAGGCCAGAGTTGCATTTTGATTTATAGAGTTTGAGCCGCTGTGCTCTCTACATATCATATAACAACATTTCTACCACATCAGTGATGTTTTTGCATATTTACTCAAAACTGTGCGATTGGCTCTTTGCCCTCAGTGTGTAGCACAAACTTTAGGATCTTTGGTTTGGATGTTTATCATTATCATTAATTATGTGTATGGTAAACTGAACTGTCCAGCTGCTGTGACCAAACCAAGCCAAGATACATAAGTCTAGTGTAATTAATCATCGGGGTTGTGCTGTGGGAAAGCATGTAGTGTCAACTTTCAGCAAAGAAAAACACGCAATATAATGTAGTTTACACAAGTTATATAGTGCAGTCATTGATTTATGAGAGACATTTAGACAAGGCCTGCTGTATATAACTGGCTAAAGTGAATATTATGTAACTTTTTGCTCCCATATTGTGCTGAATGTTAAAGGTTTAACGGAATGTTAAAAGTCTAACAGTCCGTGAATGCATCACTGTTAATTAACCATGTAATTTCCCTATTAAAACTAATTAACCCTATACATGCCATGATTGCCCCCTAGAGAGGCAGCTCTGACTTAGTATTAATTCATTCTTGTTTTACTGACCTAGTTTTGGTGTCTTGTCATCTTTGGCGACTTTATCCTCCTTTTTGAGCGGTTCTTTGGTGGGTTTGCGTGTCGTTTGGCTCGGCCTCGCAGTAGTAGTTTTGATTGCAGATTTTGGAGTTGTGGCAATAGTTGCATTGACTTTTCCATATTTTGGCTTCACAGTAGAGACAGTTTGCGTCCCTTTTGTAGGTCTAAATGAAGATGTAGGCTTTGGAGTTGATTTAAATAAAGAATTCCTATCTGTAGATGCCCTTTGTGCCTCTATCAGCGCTGCGTTCACGTAAAGCAGAAAAACCGCTGCTGCAAATGTGCACAATGACTTTTCCATCCCGTTCATCGTGTGCAGCCAAAGTGAAAAGGAGAAAAATGATCCTGGGCGCATGAGGAGCCAGAGGAGCTTTCACAGTCCTTCCTCCTCCTCCTCATGCTGTCCCAGTCCGGCCCCGAACCCCCCTCACCAAAACTCAATGCTCCAGTGGAAATTTCTGAAACATTTATGCTTTAAGACCTTCTTTTTTTTTCTTCTTGGAGTTCATTCAGGGTGAACCCTATATAAGCCCCATTAGGAAATTAGGGCTAATTAACACTATGACACTGGCAATTAAGTGTATTATTAGAGCTCTATGTGAAACTGCAGCACAATGTTTGCTGCTTTAAGACATCATTGAACCCTGGTTCTGTATCTATTTCTACCACAACAAGTAGCCTAGAGAACAGTTGGCAACAGGGTTGGTCACTGCTTCACTGATGGCTGATTGAAAAGGAAAAGAGTTTAATCTTCAGTAAATAATGTTGGGCTATGGAGTTATACACATTTTATTATTTAGTAACATTTTGTTTCTGTAATATTTTGGCAGAAGAACTCATGCTGCATCTTTCAAAAACATTAATCAGTATTAGTTGTTAAACTGATTTTATGGGGATCAAAATTCTAAAATGATAATGATAATAATTCAGTTAAAATATAAAAATAAAAGCACAGCCTTTATTTTGAAATGCAGAATACTACAATCTGATTGGTTAGTTTGTGTGACGTACACAGCGGAAGTGTCACGCCAGCAGGCGGAATCATAACATTGCATTTGGAGTGGTTTACTCTTCCTAATTCGGTTTATTTCATGCTCATTTGGGACGTTTTCGGTGCTCCTGACATCCAGAAATATTAATTAGGGACTGGCGTCATAAAAAGTCAATACATTTTGCTTGCAGTGCTATGAAAACATGGGCTGGATCGAGCTGAATAGTGTTCTGGGGTTACGTGCTAGTAGCAAATGGCTGTGCGGAGGTAAACACGTATCCTGTGCAAAGTAAGTGCGTCTTTTCATATGTCATTCATTCATTTATTTCATTATATCATTCTGGCTGAACTTAATAACTGGTTAAAATAATTTATTAGACACATGTGTGCTTGTAACGATGGCTTAATCGCCCACTGCTTGCCTTTCACCTACTAAAGCATGCAATTTACAAGACACACTGGGTTTTCCATAATATTGTGTGTAAACCAATCCAACAGTGCTTTATGCATTCTTTATTAAATTGCTAGTTTATTATTTATTTGCACTGACTTGAGTTCATATATCAGACACACTCCACTTATCATACTAGTACCATTATACTACTTACCACTTATGCAGACACATTATTTAGGGTGCAGTGTGTGACTTTACACTATATAGCAGGAATAGATGTGTGGGAATAAATAGGCAACTAAATTGGCATTTTGCAGGCATACCTGACTGTAATTAAACTTTTGTTTATTGGTTTTTACAGATGACAGTACTGTAGCTGAGACGCTTCTAGTCCTCCATCCTCCTCCTGTGAAAATCATGTGACTCTGATTTGTATGGTTTCCTTGAAGCCAGTTTCAGGATGCCTCGACTGGAGGAGTTGGCCAACGTGGTCCTCAGGGTGCCCAGTATCCTGGTGCTCGACTTGCTCTACAAATGTGATATTGAGGGTATAACGGAGCACCTCAAAGCCAAAAATGAGGACATGCTTTTTAAATACAAATATGTCATCTGGAACTTGTACTACATTGGTAAGAAACAAACCATGGGCCACTGGACCACATACAAACGTATTAAATCCAACAAATGTGTCCCCTTCATTTATACTGTATACTGTATAGTAAAAGTATAGTAATATAGTAGTATAGCCCAGAGGTTATTAAACCGTGCTAGTCAATTCAAACTAATTATTTTTATGAATACCGTCTTTGATAAAATTTTTCCTCATTAATATATTTTATCTTTTTTTCAGGTCATGTGGTGAACCTGGTGGTGTTGATTTTACCGCTCAGACACATTGTGACACTCTACCTCCACATCCTCGCTGCTCTGCTCCTGTACATGGGCCATCAGATTTCCAAGTGAGATTTTCCTATTCCTTGGATTTAAAAAAAAAGGGTTAGACCTATCTTTTCTAACTGAAGCAGAACTATTAGAGGTCTTATTTTACATAATCAAATAAATAAGATCCTTACATTTTTAATAATCCTGTGTGAATTCAGGGACTACGTTCGAGAGGAGCTGCAGTTTGGTTATGAAGGGGCTGTGTACCTCAACTCTCTGGCCTTCAACAGATTTGTCTCAGCGCTCACAAGTAAGTAAGACATTTTTCCCTATAAATTCCAAAGCTTTACTGCGTGTATACAGTACTTCAAGAGAACTCTGGGAAAGATAAATATTTTGTGTTATTCTGAAATACACTGCACAGAGACCATATTGTAAATAATATTGTACTTGCCATTGTAATTACTTAGATGCACAGGTATTTCTTCGTTTTTTTATATATATATATTTACATTACTTATAAATAGAACAATTTACATATTAAGCAAATTAATGCTTTAAAGGTTTAAATGTTTAGTTTTTTTGTATGTGTAAATTAAATGGTTCACTTTAACATCCCAGTGGAGACAAGCCAGTAGTGTACCCTCCACTACAAAAGTTACACAGTGCACCTTTAACTTTCTATGCTGTTATTTGTGTTGTATGCCTGATATGATATAGAATTTTACCTTGTTTTTCTTGTGTTATCAGGTCAGATTATCCTCAGTACGTTGTGTGCCTTCTTAATGAAGACTAGAAAGGTGTGGATTTTCTCCGCCCACATGCTCCCCCTGCTGGCCCGTCTGTGCGCTGTCCCTCACGCCACTTTGCTCATGGTCAATACTTTGTCTATGGGGCTGACTGGAGCAGGTATTGCTGTGTTCCTGCTCTCACATCTTTTCGTGCCCTATGGACTTGCAAAAGCAGCCTACTCAGAGCTTCTTCAACTAGAGGTACAGTTATGAAACTTTTAGGCCAATTTGCAAAGATAGATAGTTATTAACATGTAGGATGTATGGAAAAGGGATAGAAGCAAGAAGAGTGCAGCAAAGTGTAACATTTGTGAAAAAACAATTATTTAGTCAACAGATGTTCTTTTTAGGAGTGATGGGAGGGACAGCCCATGTTTGGACATGCTTAGATAAGTAATCTAAGTAAACCTGCTGCAAGATAGGAGGCTTAGACTTTTCAAGTGTATATATTGCTGGAGTAAATATAGACAATAGACGATTATATAGCAACTAATTTATGCCACTGACACAAGAGCAGGTTTAAACCAAACTACTCTAAATCAACAATATTTTTTAAAAATCATGAGCTGCAATACATAAATAGCAGAATAAAACACATTAAAGTCTTTTGTATCTCTTA